>SJYC01038450.1:0-16732 GCA_006408675.1 Madoqua kirkii
TCTATTTCCCATGAAGTGATGGGACCAGATGCCATGATCTTCGTTTTCTGAATGTTGAGCTTTAAGCCAACTTTTTCGCTCTCCTCTTTCACTTTCATCAAGAGGCTTTTTAGCTCCTCTTCACTTTCTGCCATAAGGGTGGTGTCATCTGCATATCTAAGGTTATTGATATTTCTCCCGGCAATCTTGTTTCCAGCTTGTGTTTCTTCCAGCCCAGCATTTCTTATGATGTACTCTGCATAAAAGTTAAATAAGCAGGGTGACAATATACAGCCTTGATGTACTCCTTTTCCTATTTGGAACCAGTCTGTTGTTCCGTGTCCAGTTCTAACTGTTGCTTCTTGACCTGCATATAGGTTTCTCAAGAGGCAGGTTAGGTGGTCATTCCCATCTCTTGAAGAATTTTCCAGTTTATTGTGATCCACACATTGTGATAGGTCTAAGCAGGAAAAAAAAAAACTGTTAAAATAATTTTTTCAAAAGAAGAAGCATCTATTAAAGGATAACTTAGTATCCTAGCTGAGGATGGATGAGCTGAGATGGTGAGAGGAAGAGAATAAGGAGCTACTCGAGCCAGTATAAGGCAACCACAGATGGAGTTACTTTCCTGAAGATGCCACTTGGACGCCACTCCATAGAAAGAGTGCTCAGATTCATGTCAATGTATGGCAAAACCAATACAGTATTGTAAAGCAAAATAAAGTAAAAATAAAAATTAAAAAAAAGAAAGAAAAAAACCCTTTTCTCAAGCATTTAAGATTGTTGCATTTAAGTTCATGCACATTGCATGAACTTACCTACAAAACAGAAACAGACTCTCAGGCGCAGAGAACAGACTTCTGGTTGCCAAGGTGGATGGGAGAAGGACGGCTTGAGAGTTTGAGTTTATTAGATGCAGACTGGTACATATGGAATGGATAAACAATAAGGTTCTACTGTGTAGCACAGGGAGCTCTAGTCAATATCCTGTGATAAACCACAATGGAACAGAATAAGAAAAAGAATTTATGTATACACACACATACACACACACATATGCATGCACACACACACACAGACACGCACACAATCTATCCAGTTGCCCAGTGAAAGGGAAAGTGCTAGTTGCTTGTCTTATCTGAGTCTTTGCAACCTGATGGACTGTAGCCCGCCAGGCTCCTCTGTCCATGGAATTCTCCAGGCGAGAATACTGGAGCAGATAACCATTCCCTTTTCCAGGGTTTCTTCTTGACCCAGGAATTGAACCCAGGTCTCCTGCATCACAGGCAGATTCTTCACTGTCTGAGCCACCAAGGAAGCCGTGTGTGTGTGTGTGTGTGTGTGTGTGTGTGTGTGTGTGCAGAACTAAATCACTTTGCTGTACAGTAGAAATTAATACATTATAAATCAACTATGGAGAAAATTTGAGAATCCCTTGGATAGTAAGGATATCAAACCAGTCAGTCCTAAAGGAAATCAACCATTAGAAGGATAGATGCTGAAGCTGAAACTTCGATAGTCTGGGCACCTGATGCGAAGAGTCAACTCACTGGAACAGACCCTGATGCTGGGAAAGATGAAGGCAGGAAGAGAAGGGGCTGACAGAGGATGAGATAGTTGGATGGCATCACCGACTCAATGGACATGAGTTAGAGCAAACTTCAGAAGATAGTAAAAGACAAAGAAGCCAGGCGTGCTATAGTCCATGGGGTCACAAAGAGTCAGACACGATTTAGCAACTGAAAAACAAAAAACAATACTTCAACGAAATAATTTTTTCAAAAAAAAGAATGAAAATTTCACCACCTACCTACTAAAATGTAACAGATTAAAATATGAAGGCACCAAAACAACAAAACCACAAAAATATTAAGAGAAAATTTTAAAAAGTGCCAGGTAATAAAATGAGGAACAAAAAAGAATACAGCAGGAAAGTTAGGCTAAGGATATTTACCATAATTAATCACAAAAGAGCTGTGTTTCTTCATAGGCAAAGCAATGTTACAGGTTTCTTATTACTTATTAAACAGACATGTATCCAGTTCTCCAAGGGAATATATGAATTTCCTCATTTTGAGCTGAAACTTCAGTTCAGTTGCTCAGTCACTCCTGACTCTTTGTGACCCCATGGACTGCAGCACACCAGGCTTCCCTGTTCATCACCAACTCCCAGAGCTTGCTCAGACCCATGTCCATCAAGTGAGTGATGCCATCCAACCACCTTATCCTCTGTCATCCCCTTCTCCTCCTGCCTTGAATCTTTCCCAGCATCAGGGTCTTTTCCAATAAGTCAGTTCTTCACATCAGGTGAAGAACTTCTCATCAGGTGGCCAAAGTATTGGAGTTTCAGCTTCAGCATCAGTCCTTCCAATGAATACTCAGGATTGATTTCCTTTAAGATTGACTGGTTGGATCTCTTTGCAGCACAAAGGACTCCCAAGAGTCTTTTCCAATACCACAGTTTAAAATCATCAATTATTCAACACTCGGCTAAGTCACTGAGTTAGACAAGGCTATGGTCCATGTGATTATTGAGCTGAAAAGAATTAATCATAATGAAAGAACAATGAACAACAAAAACAGATGATATAATTGATAATGATTTTTGAAAAGCTTATATATACAGTTCTATTCATGATCATTTCTTACTTCAAAATTTAGGGAATAATTTTAACTTGTAGTTTTGTCAAGGCATGTCTACAGAGAATCAGAGTTATAAATTCCAGTAGGTAGCTAACTCCTGGTGTGCTCTAAAACCAGTAAAGCCTAGAGAATCTGGTAAGATAAATGATTCAACTGTCTCTAAGATTGGAATATGGATTTTCTCAGTAGGGCTTTTGTCAAGCAACATGTGACAGTCAAATCCACATTGATGTCTTTCCATGCAAGAGCCTGGTGCTGCTGTTAGGAGATTCAGAAGCTCCAAAATGTAGACAGCATCACTAGCATTTTACTAAGGAAATTAAAACTCATAGTTTGTCATCTGACTGAGATACAGACAGTACACCGCAGGAAGCAAAAGGGTAAAGTTGGGGGTTTTTTCATTAGGTTTACTCCCCATTCAGTCATTTTTAATTAGCGTAAATACTTGAATGAGGGTTTGATGAAACTAGCAGAGTTCTGCATATAAGTAATGCAGAGAGAAAGAAGGGAAGAGAGGAAGAAACAGACGTAGGATTAAGAAGACAGTTTTAGTCGTGTCCTCTTAACTAAGCTATGCAATGTTGGTGACTGGTCCACCACACCAGGATCAAAGATAAGGAAGTAAGGCCATGGGTGAAATGACCTTGTGAATGGGACCCTGATGTAGTAGATAGATGGGCTCCAGGTTAGACACTTACAACTGGCCTCCTGTTGGCATTTCATATGGACAAAGTGGACTTCAGACTGGATACTTAGAGCTGGTAGCATTTTCTGAGACAAGAGGCAGATGCGCTTCAATTAAGGCATTTATAATCAGCCTCCTGTTCACTCTCCAAAATGGAAGTCACATAGAAACATGATAAATAGCCCGAGTTTGTCTCTTGTAAACACCTTTAAGGTAATAGTCATGGCCATAGTCAAGGTTATAGCCATGGCAAGGACAAAGAAGGGAAAGCTCTTTTTGAGTAAAGTATAAAGGCATCTCCGCTCCCCCCTCTCGGGGGACAAGGGAGACACTACACATGTGAAGAAAGGCTCCTCGTGGGTCAAAAGTCAAGGGATAATGCCAGGCCGTAACGAGTCTTGCTCCTCCCCAGAAGCCTTCACCTCGAGATACATCTTGGCTGAGGGGTGTATGTTCACCCAGAGGAGGGTCCCAGGATGGGTCTGGTATGGAAAAAGAAAGCAGAGTATTGGCCTGAAGGAAGACAAAGACCCAGACTAACTGACTGTATGAATGCCATAACCTCCTCTTTACTGCTCTCCTAAAGGAGAAACCCATGGGGGAAAACCCACGCCTTCTTTCTGGGTGCGCGTCTCTGCCTTACTCTGTCTTATCTAAACAAACTGTTTCTCTGTGTACTCTCCCACTTGCTGCTGCTGTCTCTAACAGGAAACTTTGTACCTTCATTTACACTTTCTGCCTCTGTGATAAATGATTTTTCTCTGGAAGCAAAGATACAGGGAAATATTACTTCTAGCCCCTAGCTCTTGCTGGTCTGATGGCTAGGATTTCTGATTCCCATCCAGGCTACCCAGGTTCAATTCCTGGGCAGCGAATTAAGATCTCACTTCACACCAGCACTCACTGCTGCTCATCGCAATCAACACTGCTAGTAAACTATTGAAAGTGAAAGTGAAGTCGCTCAGTCCCCTTTGACTCTTCGCGACCCCCTGGACTGTAGAGGCTCCTCTATCCATGGAATTTTCCAGGCAAGAGTATTGGAGTGGGTTGCCATTTCCTTCTCCAGGGATCTTCCCAACCCAGGGATCGAACCCAGGTCTCCCACATTGTAGACAGATGATTTTACCATCTGAGGCACCAGAGAAGTCTATCTATTGCTATGAAACAAGTTTCTCCAAAGTTTAGTGGCTTAAAGCAACACCATTTTAATCTGATAGTTTCTATAGATTAGGCATCTGGGGACAGCCTCAGTGGTTCTCCTGCCTCTGGGTTCTCACACAAGTACAATCAGGCATCTCAAGGCTTAAATGGGGGAAAAAAGAGTCAACTTCTACTCTCCCATGTTCTTGCTGGCAGGATTCAGGACTGAGGACTTCAGCTCCTCATGAGTTGTTGGCCTTCACATAGGGCAGCTCACAACAGAGAAGCTGATTGCATCAGGAGAGCAAGAGAGAAGAAGAGAAAGTGCTAACAAGATGGAAGTAAGGACCTTATGCAACCTAATCTCGGAAGGGATATCGTATCACCTTTGCTGTACTATTCTATATATTAGATATAAGTAACTAGGTCCAGTCCATTCTCAAGGGGGAGGGGAATACAAAAGACATACCTCACACACAAGAATACAAAATACCTAAGAGGCGAATGGGCTTAGCAGGTGGCGCAATTGTGAAGAATCCACCTACCAATGCAGGAGATGCAAGAGACACAGGTTCAATCCCTGGGTTGGGAAGATCCCCTGGAGGAGGAAATGGCAACCCATACCAGTATTCTTGCCTGGAAAGTTCCACGGACAGAGGAGAGTCTGGCGGGCTACAGTTCATAGGATTGGTAAAGCGGACATGACTGAGGGACTTGCGTGCACAGGGTTGGCGGCGGGTGGGAGAGGCGAATGCCAGCAGGCAGTCGTCACGGGAATTAATTCCAAAATCTACCAACCACAGACACACACGTGGGAGTCTGAGAGATGAACCCAGAGGAAGTCAGTTGCTGAGATACGAGTTAGAACAGTGGTCTTCTAGAAAATTTAATAGCGAAAATCTTTCCAAACAGAATATTTAAAATAGATGAAGCAGAATTATTTTCCCTGAAGCACTGAGTAAGGCCCAGGAGATGCTGGACACCTATCCTTGGCCCCCTTATCCAACCATGGTCCAGGCCTCGGACTAGGCTCCCTTCCTCCTGGCGCTCATGAGTCTGGGGACAAGGAGACAGCATGGGCAATGGACATTCATCAGCTGCCTGATGGGGAGCCCTGCCAGAAGAGGAAGCAAATAGCTGCTCTCGCTGAAGATGGAAGCAAGCCAGAGAAGCACAGGCCCTTTCCAGTCCCTGTGACAGTCCAATAATGATGAGCTTGCGGTGTGTTTCCCAAACCTGAAACGAATGCAAACCAAGCATTTACCAAACATCTAAAATTGAGAATTACCCCAAGTATAGCTTGAAAACCACTGAGGTGTGAAACCGTGTGGCATATGGAAGGATCAAACTGTGTGCAGCCAAGAAGTGAAGATCAAGTGTCTTTCCAACAGAAAAAGCCTAGCAAGCAGGAAGGTAGACGGTGCAGTTTGGTTGACGTGGAGCGTCAGGACTAAGCTAGAGTGGGAAGAGATTGAAAACTGCATCAGAAGCTCATCTGACAGTCTAAGCCCAACTGCTGGGCTCGGCGAGCATTTGAGAGCACATTCCTGAAGCTATGAAACCACAGGAAGATGGAGGTGGGCTTCATCTGGGTGATCGTGTGTCCTGATTTTTCTGGGTCCATGGGGTCTAGGGTTATGTCGCTGTCAGTTGTCCTGTGTTTCATTCTCTGGAAAGACTAGTTACCTGATGCCGCTGTCTATGTTTTTTAAAACTTGATTACCCAATATCACTCTCCTCATATGATACAACTCTCCTTCTATCATCCACCTGAAAAGAGAAGCTATCATCCCGTAGCCTGCAACTACAAAGGAAAAGACCTCCCCACCTTATACAGCAACCAGACACTGACTGGTAAACAGAAGGAGGTTAAAAACACAGGGATTTTTACTACAGAGTCCTCACTGTTGATTCACTTGTTTTCTATATCTTTTTGGATGAACATCTTAGATAGAAAGGCACTTTCTTCTGACAAGATTGGCGCCATCTCAGTATCTCCACTTTAGAGAAACATAGTATTGAAAGTAATGGCTGGAGAAACAGAGATCCCCTGTCTGTGTGAACACATGTCCATGAAATGATAATGTCATTCCTTTTCCGCAGACTCACCAGTCACCTCCCTTATAATTGGCCGGCAGAAAGCATGCTGGGCCTCCCCTTCAGCAGCCACAAACTCAAAAGAAGGCAGCAGATGGCACAGATCCTCCTGACTCTGAAAATCCACGTGCACCTTTGAATGTCTCCACCTCAAGGCAATATTGAAAAATGATGTTCCCATCAACAGGGGCAACAAGATAACAGAGCATGCTAGGATTAAGAGGCAGGTACACAGGAAAGAGACAAATACTGAGTAATTTTGCCTCAGAAAAAATGACCAGCTTTGGGAAGGAGTGTCATCACAACCAACATAAACGAGAACTGGCGATTCAAAACCCAAGCCAAAAGCAGAGGCTCTTCCAACAATATACTTTTTCATGTTAATAATAACTTTAGTTGAAAGAATCCATACTTTTGGAAATTCTGTCAAATAGCTCTAGGGCAGAAATTGGGTTTGGATAGGCAATGTATGACAGCATTGGGTACAATTCTTGATTCTACTTAAAGGAGAGGGATGAAAGGGATAAACCCATTAGTCAGAGATCCAGAAGATAACCCAGCCCCTGGATTAATTTCACTGGCATTTTAGATATCTCCTAAATGCTAGTGTCTATGCTGATGTACTAGAAATACAAAAATGGAAAATAATAGCTAAATGTTTCGAAATATTCAATATGTACTACATACTGGACTCGGGCTTTATCATGCACTGCTAAATCGTGTCTGACTCTGTGCTACCCCACAGACGGCAGCCCACCAGGCTTCCCCGCCCCTGGGATTCTCCAGGCAAAAACACTGGAGTCGGCTGCCATTTCCTTCTCCAATGCATGAAAGTGACAAGTGAAAGTGAAGTCCCTCAGTTGTGTCTGACTCTTCGCAACCCGATGGACCGCAGGCTCCTCCATCCATGGGATTTTCCAGGCAAGAATACTGGAGTGGGGTGCCATTGCCTTCTCCGTATCATGTGCTACAATGCTCAATTCTTCTACCAATGCTGGGGGATATGTATTATTATATCTACTTAATAGATGGGAAAAATGAGACATAAAGATCTTTTTCAGCATCAGTAAACAATGGAGCTTGAATTTGAAACCAAAAGATGTTAACCCAAAAAGTGACTGGATAATCTCTATTGCATATTACTTCCAAGAAAAGGTCTTGTACTCAAAATGTTTACTATGTACCAAGTAAAGGAGAAGTGGGTTTTGGCAAAGCAGAGAGAGCAAAAAAGAGAATACTAGGCAAAGACAATGGTAAATGTTTCAAAATGACATTTCCAAACTTTTCCAACATCTTCCACTAGGACATCAATAAAGCTCATACAGAAGCCATGTGAAAAATAAGGAAATCAAGGCACTCAATGAAAACTATATTGATGATATGCTTTAAATAAATCCTTTTCATTTCTGAGCATCTAACTAAATATACCCCTTCTCATCAGTTACTGTGGGATACAGTAGATCGTCACCTTAGAAGTTGTTCCATCCATCCAAATTTTTCTTCTAGAGTTTTACAAGAGACACTTCCATTCAGGAAGCAACAAGTTAAGACAGAAATAGCAAATAACTAGGAGCCAAGTGACCAAAGACATATGTTTGAGATCCAACTGTGCTATTTACATAATTAATAATGTTGAAGAAAGTCACATGGCTTCTATGAACTGTGAGGTTTCCCTTCCTGTAAAATGAGATGCATGCATTCTTTCACAAACATGTACTGTGGACCTGTTAAAAGGTCCTCAAGACACACCAGTAATTAAGACATCAATCTCTAGGAGGAAGCAATAGTAGTGTCTACTGTTGACTGAAAAAAATGCACAACCTAAAAGTTGAGAATTTTATTTGGCAGACAATACAGAAGGCCATGGCACCCCACTCCGGTTTTCTTGCCTGGAAAATCCCATGGATGGAGAAGCCTGGAAGGTTCAGTCCATCAAATTAAGACATCAATCTCTAGGAGGAAGCAATAGTAGTGTCTACTGTTGACTGAAAAAAATGCACAACCTAAAAGTTGAGAATTTTATTTGGCAGACAATACAGAAGGCCATGGCACCCCACTCCGGTTTTCTTGCCTGGAAAATCCCATGGATGGAGAAGCCTGGAAGGTTGCAGTCCATCGGGTCACTGAGGGTTGCACACGACTGAGCGACTTCACTTTCACTTTTCACTTTCATGCATTGGAGAAGGAAATGGCAACCCACTCCAGTGTTCTTGCCTGGAGAATCCCAGGGACGGAGGAGCCTGGTGGGCTGCCGTCTATGGGGTCGCACAGAGTCGGACACGACTGAAGTGACTTAGTAGTAGTAGTACTGAGGACTTAAACCCAGGATACAGGCTCTCAGAGAGTTCTGAGGGATTGCTTCAAAAAGGTAAAGGAGGAAAAGAGGACAGATAGGAGTTTTTACAGCAAAGACCAGGAAGTTGAAACTTCAAAAGACTACTGCTAGTTAAAGAAAACTAGATAGCTCCAGTTAACGGATTTAGCACTTTTCTATGTATGAGGAGATGAAAGGCTCTGGGCTTATTGAAATCATTCTTTTGATATGCACCTTAGCCACCTAGGAGGGCTTCCCTGGTAGCTCAGCTGGTAAAGAATCTGCCTGCAATGCAAGAGACTCCGGTTCATTCCTGGGTTGGGAAGATCCCCTGGAGAAGGGAAAGGCTACCCACTCCAGTATTCTGGCCTGGAGAATCCCATTCCTGTATAATCCATGGGTCACAAAGAGTCTAACACACTGAGCAACTTTCACTTTCACTTTAGCTACCTAGGGCCAGTATTTTGTTCTTCCTCATTCCGAGTCCCCTCCAGGAACACCATCGGGGGTGGCTGCAATGACTGAGAGCTTGGCGATCGGTAGCCTATTTGCCTCCATCCTGAATTCTCTCAGGGCTCACCATCAGGTGGCTATAGCGGCTTTGATGGCTGCAACATCATTTGTTTACTGATTTGCAGGCAAATTCACAGTGTTCTTGCCTGGAGAATCCCAGGGACGGGGGAGCCTGGGATTTTCATTCGCACTACCCCAGAGGTTTGCTATGAAGACCAAATGAAGCCAATGAAATGTTGTCCAGACATTCACAAATGCTAGATATTTACTGAGCCAGGTGATACAGTACTGAATAGCAAAGAGAAAGTTCCTGCATTGATGAAGATCATGTTGTAGTCTGCAAATAAATGAACACAAAATTATTTTAGAGGTGATAAACATCAGAAGAGAATCTAACTAAAACTGGATAATGCCTGAAGTGTGACTTAGAGGATGGGGTTGCTTTAGATTGGTCATGAAAAGTGTCTGAGGAAGTGACATTAGGGCTGAGACATGAGTGATGGAGAAGACCTAGCCACAGAAGGATCCAGAAGTTTCCAGTCTAGGCAAAGCAAGCAGTAACTACAGTCCTCAGGGTGAAAGCAAAACTCCCCAAAACAGAAATAAAGCCATTAGGGATGAAGTACAATGAAGAGGAGGAGAAGAGCAGGGAGAGGATTAGAGATGGAGGCAAGGAAATTACCCTGCACAGCCTTGTGGCTGGAGAAGGAAGGTTGGTATTACACAGAACTGTAATGCACATGAGTGGAGGGCCCTGAGCAAGCGTGCGACAAGATCTGATTTTACTTTTACATGAAAAGATGCTCAGTATCACTAATCATCAGGGAAATGCAAATCAAAACCACAAGGAGACATCACCTCATACTTGTCAGAATGGCTGTCATCAAAAAGTCTACAAATAACAAATGCTGGTGAGGATGTGGAGAGAAGGGAGCCAGTTTAACTGTTGACAGAAATGTAAATTAGTGTAACCACTGTAGAAAATAGTATGGAGGTCCTTGAAAAAACTAATCATATAATGACCATATGAACCAGCAATTCCCCTCCTGGGTATATATCTGAAAAAAATCAAAAACACTCATTTGAAAAGATATATGTGCCCTAATGTTCATAGCAGTATTATTTACAATTGCTAAGACATGGAAACAACAAGAAGTGTCCATCAACAGATGAATGGATAAAGAAGATGTGGTATGTACGCACATGTCTGCAATATATATAAAGGAATGCTACTCAGTCATGAAAAGAATGAAATTTTGCCATGTGCAGCAGCATGGATGGACTTGGAGGGTATTGTGCTAAGTGAAATAAGTCAGAGAAGGACAAATACTGTATGATATCACATACATGGGATATAAAAAGTACAACAAACTAGAAAATACAACCAAGAAAAGCAGACTCATAGAGACCTAATTAGCAGTTACCAGTGGGGAGGGGGGAGGGACAATACAGGAGTGGGAGAGCAGGAGATATAAACTGCTACATGGTAAGATAAGCTCAACGATATATTGTACAACATGCGGAATATAGCCAATAATTTTGTAATAACTGTAAATAGAAAGTAACATTTCAGATTGGTACAGTTCAGTCTCTCAGTCATGTCTGACTCCTTGCAACCACATGAATTGCAGCATGCCAGGCCTCCCTGTCCATCACCAACTCCTGGAGTTCACTCAGACTCATGTCCATCGAGTCGGTGATGCCATCTCACCAACTCATCCTGTCATACCCTTCTCCTCCGGCCCTCAATCCCTCCCAGCATCAGGGTTTTTCCAATGAGTCAACTCTTCACATGAGGTGGCCAAAGTATTGCAGTTTCAGCTTCAGCATCAGTCCTTCCAAAGAACACCCAGGACTGATATCCTTTAAAATGGACTGGTTGGATCTCCTTGCAGTCCAAGGGACTCTCAAGAGTCTTCTCCAACACCATAGTTTAAATACTATCAGGTAAGAAACGAATCTCCAGTCTATGTTCGATACAGGATACAGCATGCTTGGGGCTGGTGCATGGGGATGATCCAGAGAGATGATACGGGGTGGGAGGTGGGTTCAAGACTGGGAACTCATGTACACCCATGACTGATTCATGTCAATGTATGGCAAAACCAATACAGTATTGTAAAGCAAAATAAAGTAAAAATAAAAATTAAAAAAAAAACAGCAAAGAAAAAAAAAACTAACTAAATAAATAAATAAAAGCATCAATTCTTTGGCACTCAGCTTTCTTCACAGTCCAACTCTCACATCCATACAGGACCACTGGAAAAACCATGACCTTGACTGGATAAACCTTTGTTGGTAAAGTAATGTCTCTGCGTTTGAATATGCTATCTAGGTTGCTCACAACTTTCCTTCCAAGGAGTAAGCGGCTTCTAATTTCATGGCTGCAGTCACCATCTGCAGTGATTTTGGAGACCCCCAAAATAAAGTCTGACACTGTTTCTACTGTTTCCCCATCTATTTCCCATGAAGTGATGGGACCAGATGCTATGATCCTTGTTTTCTGAATGTTGAGCGTTAAGCCAAATTTTTCACTCTCCTCTTTCACTTTCATCAAGAAGCTTTTTAGCTCCTCTTCACTTTCTGCCATAAGGGTGGTGTCATGTGCATATCTGAGGTTATTGATATTTCTCCCAGCAATCTTGATTCCAGCTTGTGTTTCTTCCAGTCCAGCATTTCTCATGATGTACTCTGCATAGAAGTTAAATAAGCAGGGTGACAATATACAGCCTTGATGTACTCCTTTTCCTATTTGGAACCAGTCTGTTGTTCCATGTCCCTTTCTAACTGTTGCTTCTTGACCTGCATACAGATTTCTCAAGAGGCAGGTTAGGTGGTCTGGTATTCCCATCTCTTTCAGAATTTTCCACAGTTTATTGTGATCCACACAGTCAAAGGCTTTGGCATAATCAATAAAGCAGAAATAGATGTTTTTCTGGAACTCTCTTCCTTTTTCGATGATCCAGCAGATGTTGGCAATTTGATCTCTGGTTCCTCTGCCTTTTCTAAAACCTGCTTGAACATCTGGAAGTTCACGATTCACGTATTGCTGAAGCCTGGCTTGGAGAACTTTGAGCATTACTTTATTAGCATGTGAGATGAGTGCAGCTGTGCAGTGGTTTGAGTATTCTTTGGCATTGCCTTTCTTTGGGATTGGAATGAAAACTGGCCTTTTCCAGTCTTGTGACCACTGCTGAGTTTTCCAAATTTGCTGCCATATTGAGTGTAGCACTTTCATAGCATCATCTTTCAGGATTTAAAATAGCTCAACTGGAATTCCATCACCTCCACTAGCTTTGTTCATAGTGATGCTTTCTAAGGCCCACTTGACTTCACATTCCAGGATGTCTAAAACTGTATAAAAATAAGAACTTAAAAAAAAAAAGCTCACCTTGGCTTCTGGGGAAATGGAAAGGAAGGGGGAGCTCAAAGCACAAGCCAGAGTTTAATCCAGGAAAGGAACAAATGGTGTCCTAGGCAGGGTAGTAATAATGGAGATGGAGAGATGTGGACAGATTCTTTCCATGTGTGATCAAGAAAGTTAAGAGAATTGTTGATTTAGATATTAAGTAGGTAAGGGGGAGAAAATCAAATAATACCTTGTTTGGGACTTTAGTAATTGGGTAGGTTGTAGTGCCATATACTGAAGTGGAAAACAGAGTTCTGCTTTGCCATGTTAAGTCCAAGATACTTCTTAAACATCATAAAGATATTTATGCAAAATATGCTGCTCAGAAGAAAGGTGAAAGCTGATTATACAAATTTGGGTGCTCCATACAAACAAAAAGTAGTATAACTCCTTCTTAGATAATTTCAATAACAAAGTAAAAAAATGAGAAGAAATGTGGAGAAATGGAAGGTAGGCCATTAATTTTAGTAAGGCTCTTAGATAATTAATTCAGTAATATACATCCCAGTCATACACCACTATAGTAATTGCTCTACTAGTTAATGCTTTTATGTGTTTTTACTTATTTACACTCTGGGCTTCACAAGTGACTCATGGTAACGAATCCATATGCAGTGTAGGAGACATGGGTTCGATCCTTGGGTGAGGAAGACACCCTGGAGGAGGAAATGGCAACCTGTTCCAGTATTTCTTGCCTGGAAAATTCCATGGACAGAGGAGCCTGGTGGGCCACAGCCCACAAGGTCACAGAGTCAGACATGACTGAGCACACACACACGGTAGTTCAAGAAAAATGAATGAAAGGTGACTTTGACAAAAATGTGTCATAGGCTAAGAACTGTCTGCCTATTATAGCAGCATTTTGCCTGTTTTATAGCTCATCTATAAAACAAAGTAATAATTATCACTTAGTACTGGTTACACATTTGTGGTTTGATATTAAGTTTAGCCAAATAGTTATTGAGGAATTTATCAATTTAAATTGAATTAATCAACTTCATTTTAAAAATTAACTTTGTGATTAAAACAACCTGACATAAGATGAAAGAAAGCACGGCTACTCTCTGATGCTGCCTAACTCTACACTTTTCAAACTGAGGTGTGAATACCCCAGGAGATACATAGTGAAGTGTTCCACTAATTCCAGAAGTCATAGGATAAACATCTTCCAGAAGCTTTGTTTTGCCTTGACAAAGTGGGCAAGAAAAAAACTTTCTCTATTAAAACAAGCATAGACATGTTACTGAGTGGAAGGTCAACTTCGCCTTTTGCTTCTAAAAACTATGGGTAGCAGGCTGATTTGGACTATGCTCCCAGGGCCCTGGGGGCACAAGTCCTCTGTGCTTTGCAGCTGAAGGAACTCGGGCAGGAATGTTTGAGAAGCATTTGGCTTCATTTTCCCCGGTGCCCTTTAGGGGGTAGTTTTCTCTCAATCTTGCAGAGAGACCGAGGAAATTCATCCAAATTTCTCCACATCAGACTTTGAAGAAGGAAGCTTTGCAAGCTGGAAAATTCCAGGTCAAAACACTGGACGCTGCTTAGGACTCTAAGTTTGTCTCACAAGTATGTCTTTATTGTCATCAGAGGAGATAAAAAGAAAAGAGAGAAATCAAGTTCTGAGTTCTACCTCTTTCTTCTAAGCCCACCCTTACCCTTTGTGATATATGCAGCTTTGCCCCTTATTATTATTCAGCAGCAGGCATTCGACTTGAAGTCAACAAAGGCCAGGCATTTGTGGAGAAGAGAAACCCAGACACACTTCAAACAGGATGTGGCCTTCAGGTGGCTGGCAGCCTGAACAGCGCATCTTCCCTAGGCCTGGGCTTGCTCTGGAACTCATCCTCCCACTGCACACCCAAGTGAAAAAAACAAACAGCAGCGATGAGAGCAGAGCCAGAGGTAGAAGAAAGGACTAGCTTGACTTTTTCATGTATTTGAAGGATGAGCCCTCAGAATCTGTTGCCTTTTTTTCTGCTCTGGGCTGCAGCAAGACTGGAGGGAATGGAAATGTGCTTGAATTTTATTTCTTTCAGAGTCCTACAAAGGCTCTCTCCTAGCCTTGCCCCATGGTCTCAAATACAAATAGCAATGTCTTGGCAGGAAATCACGGAGTGGAAAAAGGCTACAGAGGGCAGATGTTATCAAACAAAACAAAAATTCAAAGACTTCTAAATAACAGTTTCCCATTCCCAAGTCACACTCTGTGGTTTTTGCTTAGTACAAACAGCACCTGGAAGTCTTATTTCTTGCACAACAATGTCTGTATAAGACTTTTCTCTTTGAAAGTGTTGCTGTTGTTGTTGTTGTTGGCTTTGGACCTCAGATGCATGGATTAATCACAATAAATACTGCCTTTGGGCAATACATGCTCTATTTTTATTTATCCATTTACTTATTACTTAGAAATGGTATATAAATATATGTATTTGTATGGGGATAGAGTTTATCACAGGCTTCCCTGGTGACTAAGACAGTAAAGAATCTGCCTGCAATGCAGGAGACCCAGGTTCAATCCCTGGGTCAGGAAGATCCCCTGGAGGAAAGCATGGCAACCCACTCCAGTACTTTTGCCTGGAGAATCCCATGGGCAGAGGAGCCTGGTGGGCTGCAGTCCATAGGGTTGCACAGAGTCGGACACAACTGAAGCAACTAAGCATCAGCAGAGTTCATCATATGTATATTCTTAGGTAATATATTGCTTAGTTTTGTTTTTAAACATTATAAGAATGCCATTCTACCCATTATCTTCTGGAATTTGTGGTTTTACTCACTACATTACCACCATTCATTTAAATTACTGTATATTGCTATAGTTTGTTTTTACTGCCATGTACTATCTTGTTGTAAATTGTAATTTGCTTCTCCATTTTTGTCTCAATAGTCTTTAGGTTGCTTCCAGGCTTTCTGATTAACAGAGCTACTGTAAACATTCTCATAATAGATACTTTTTGCAGGAACATGAATTGAAGTTCTTTAGAACAGAGTAAAATTGGCACATCAGCCTTTCTCTTTATGTCATCTGATCTTTGAATTTACTATGGCAGGGGGACACTGAATTAGCAAAGTTAAGGATTTAATCAACTAGTTAAACACATTCCCCATGGTTGTGCAGATAGTAAATGACAGAGGAGGGAAACCTGGCACCAAAGCACCTGCTTCTAATTACTACATCTGGATACCAGACAAGCAGTGCCATCCATTATACTCTGCACGTCCTAATCCCCATACTGGACTAGACTATCCCTGTGTCCATGGACAAGTCATTCTCTGCCAGGGTCCAGCCCCGGTGGATCCAGGGTAATTCAAACGTGGGGACGGAGTAGGCATCCTAGAAAAAAGCTATTTAATTATAGATATAGAGAGAGATTAGAAACAGATAGTGTAGTAGGAAAATTAGTGGAGAAAAAGAGGCTGAATAATTTGGGTTACATGGAATAGCATCCATGCTCCAGATGGGAATTCAGCCAGAAAAATGGGGAGCAAGAAAGAACGGCATGGGGGAGTCAGTCTTTCCAGGAACTGATCCCATTTCTTTATTTTTCCGGTTTTCTTATCTACCTTTTGTTACATATAGGGATGAATACAGAGTCATGCAGGGGTCAGCAGTCCTAACCTTTATCAAAATCAGGTGCTTTACATAAAAAAAAAAAAGGTCTTAGGGGTTTTATATCATCTTTAAGCCATTTCTGCCTGCTGACATTTACAACCCTTTTTTGCTGATAACCAAAAAACTTATTTTTTCCAAGCGTGTTTTTTCTTAAACCAGGCACCACCCTCCAAATAAAGTTGCATTCCTATAGGGTGAGGGTGTAGTGAGTTACAATCAAGAAAAGAATTTATTTAACCCAAGGTTAACATGATTAATCTTAAAGGTTAATACTTATTTCTCCTATATGCTAGTTATATTTATTATAAAGGCAGGGAATATGGAGATTTAGTAGCAAACATCAGC
>SJYC01038451.1:0-47771 GCA_006408675.1 Madoqua kirkii
GGGTCACAAAAACAACAACAAAGGCCCTGGTACAGTTAATCTCTGATCTTCAATTCTTTCATTTGGACTTAAAACAATTTTTTAATATTAGGCACCTTATCAAAACAAGGTTGTACAGTTGAATATTGTCTTTGTCCCTTTGGGCTGCTATAACCTACTATAGACTGTGTACTGCAGACTATCACACTGGGCATTAGGAATTCAATATATGAATTTAGGGGGCTGTGAAACAAACATTCAGGCCATAGCAAATGTCCATGAGCATGCTTCACTCACCATTCTCACTACCCCTAACAGGTAACAAATTTGCCAAGAGACATCTCTCACACAGTTGAGGGTCAGAGAAAGGAGATGGTGGTGAAAATTTATATCAGATAGCCCTTTCCTAGTGCCAGTTACAGTTTAAGCACCATAGCTTCCAAAGAGATCAAGAAAATGAACCCCATGGTTGCAATATGTGTCTGGAGAACACCTTTTTAACACATCCAGTCCCATCACTTCATGGCAAATAGATGGCCAAACAATGGAAACAGTGACAGGCTTTATATTTTTGGCCTCCAAAATCAATGCAGATGGTGACTGCAGCCATGAAATTAAAAGATGCTTGCTCCTTGGAAGAAAAGCTATGACCAACCTAGAAAGCATATTAAAAAGCAGAAACATTACTTTACCAACAAAAGTCCATTTAATCAAGGCTATGGTTTTTCCAGTAGTCATGTATGGATGTGAGAGTTGGACTATAAAGAAAGCTGAGCACCAAAGAATTGATACTTTTGAACTGTGGTGTTGGATAAGACTCTTCAGAGTCCCTTGGACTGCAAGGAGATCCAACCAGTCCATCCTAAAGGAAATCAGTTTTAAGTATACATTGGAAGGACTGATGCTGAAACTCCAATACATTGGCCATTTGATGCAAAGAACTGATTCATTGGAAAAGACCATAATGCTGGGAAAGATTGAAGCAGGGAGGAGAAGGGGACGACAGAGGATGAGATGGTTGGATGGCATCACTGACACGATGGACATGAGTTTGAGCAAGCTCCAGGAGTTGGTGATGGACAAGGAAGCCTGGTGTGCTGCAGTCTATGGGGTCGCAAAGAGTCAGACTGAACTGACTGAGGTCCTGCAAGCCATGTGAATCCTGCAGGTAGGACCGTCATTATTTAGAACTCAACTCCACAGGCATATTTATACACGGGGACTGTTGAGAGCTCCCAGCTGTGGAATCCCAAAGCCTCAGACTGTATTTATGTGCAGGGTTCCCATTCCCTGGTCCCAGCTCTGCTCAAATCTATGGAAAAACTTCGTCTCTGTAGACAAGTCCTTATAAATCTCTCCTTGTCGAAGGATTTAGTTCACTGATTATCAGCCATGAGCTACTTCATAAAACAACTCACAGAGGAATAGAACCTTCTGCTCTGCCTTTGGTGGGGAGCTTGTTACACTAGATCACCGGTTAATGACTGTATTCCATTTTAACTCGGCTCCAGAGAGAGAAACCAAAAAGAAAGAAAAGATCCTTCCTTAATGCTATGTTGTTGTTGTTGTTTTTCATATTGCATCCACTGAAGCAAATTAGAAAAGATGGATAGAAGTTGCTTCTGCCTCTGGAATCCCAGGGCCTTATGGCATAAAAATGGGCCAGTTGCTCACTGAAGTGGTAATGTTTCAGGGCTAAAGGACCGATTGAAATAAGCAAAGACAAAGTTTCTAAACTGGAAGTGATACTAAATCTGCATCAGTGGTATTTTTAACACCTGTATCTCACTGATATGTTACTTTTTAATTCCCTGTTATATTTTGCAATGATTACTTTCATTTTAATGAGTTGCAATTAATATTCAGGAGAAAGAATATTGCTTTAAGGGAGCACAGAAATAAATGCCGAAGCCTTTTTTAACTGGTGGAGATTTACGTCTGCGTGCACTCTCAGCCCTCTTAGTCATGTCCAATCCGTTGGACTGCAGCCCACCAGACTCCTCTGTCCATGGGATTTCCCAGGCAAGAATACTAGAGTGAGTTGCCATTTCCTTCTCCAGGAGATCTTTCGGACCCAGGGATCAAATCTGTGTCTCCTTCAGGCCCTGCATTAACAGGGGGATTCCCTATGGAACCACCTGGGAAGCCCCAGATGTTATGTCTACTCTACATTGAATTAGAGATTTTAGGGGGACTATTCTCTCAAGACAGCATGGAGACTGAAGTCTACAGAGAGTGGGGGTAAAGTATTTCACTTTGACATTGGTTAGAAAACAGAGTTTCTGTGAAAGTCAAATCAGAGTTCTCAGAATCCCTGCAAGTCTCTTAAGACAGAGATTTCAGGTTCTGTAACATGAATAGTTCCCATACTAATAATGCCAAAAATTCAAAATTCTAGATGCAAGGCACCTGGCATGAGAGATACCTATGTGACAGTTACAAATGCTTGGCTGTAATTATAATGTGCAAATCTATGTTTAATTTGGACCAAATTTTCTATGCAGCAGGAGCCCTCGTGAGTGACCTCCACTTGACACGATTGTGGTATTAAGCAGACTTCTCCACTCCTCTGGAAAACACTGGGGCAGAGGACCTCGCCAGGTCTAAAACTGAAGGCTGCTGGGTTGTTCTCTGGGACGATGTTCCCTATTGTCCCCACCCTTAGAGATGGATCTGCACCGGGGGGTCTGCTATGTTCATCTCCAAACGGATCTCTTTTTTCTTCTAAGAGTTTTTTTGTTTTTAATTTCAGCTTTATTGAGGTATAATTGACATATAAAATTGTAAGGCATTTGAAGTATACATCATGGTAATTTAATAAACGTGCACATCGCCAATCCAATTTATGGCAGTTCACATCTGTTAGCATCACTGTGTAATTTAATTAAGGACAGTGTAAATTGATGACATGAATTAAACAAGAAAGAGAGATGTTCCTATGAAAAATAAATTGAATGCTTGGAAAGATTTGATAAAGTGGAGTCACCAAAAGATCACTGATAGTTAAGATGGAGTATACTAGAAACAGTCTACTGCCATCCCCCCAAAACACCCCTCCCTGTGGGCACATACAACCAAGAATTTAACTGGGAGAGGAGTCGAATCGTTTTCTGAACTCAGTTTACTTCTCAAGTATCTTGAGCAGAGTTCAGCAAACTTTTTCTTAAAGGGTCAGACTGCATGGTTTATTTTTTTATTTTAAATTTACTTATTTTTTAATTGAAGGATAATTTGCTTTTTAGAATTTTGTTGGTTTCTGCCAAATACCAACATGCATCAGCCACCTCCCTCCCCACCCCACCCCCCTGGTTTGTTACAGAGCCCCAGTTTGAGCTCCCTGAGTCATACAGCAAGTTCCCACTGGGTATCTATGTTGCAGGTGGTAATGTACGTTTCCATGTTACTCTCCCTATACACCCCACCCTCTCCTTCCTCCCCCCAGCCCCAGTGTCCATAAGTCTGTTCTCTAAGTCTTTGTCTCCAATGCTGCTCTGCAAGTAATTTCATCAGTACTTTCTAGATTCCAAACATATATGTTAGTATACGATATTTGTTTTTCTCTTTCTGACTGACTTCATTCTGCATAGTAGGCTCTAGGTTAGCTTTGCAGGCCATAGGGTCTCTGTCTCTATCCAGCTCTGTCACCACAGCATGAGAGCAGTCATAGGCAATACCTAAATAACTGAGTGTGACCATAATCCAGTGAAAGTTGATTTAAGAACACAAAATTTGCATTTCATGTAATTTTAACATGTTAGAAAATGTTGCTGCTGTTTAGTTGCTAAGTTGTGTCTGACTCTTTTTGTGACCCCGTGGACTGTAGCCCATGAGGCTCCTCTGTCCATGGGATTTCCCAGGCCAGAATACTAGAGTGGGTCACCATTCCTTTCTCCAGGGGATTTTCTCAATCCAAGGATCAAACCCATATCTCCTGCATTACAGGCAGATTCTTTACTGCTGAGCCACTAGGGAAGACCCTTTAGAAAATATTATTCTTCTTTTAACTTTTTTTCAACCATTTAAAAAATGTAAAATCCATTCTTAGCCAGGGCCTTATGAAAACAGATGGCAAAGCTGATTTAGCTCAAGCCACAATGTGCCAACCCCTAATCTTGAGTCCTCACTCCATTTTAAAGAAGCAAAAACTCAAATTATAGAAGGCATGATTTATATAAGAAAGAAGATGTAGAATTTCACTCAGCCAACCCTACTGAAAGATGTCTTGACTCTATATCCAAATATTGGTGAACAACTGTACCCATGAAGTTAAAAATAGAATGATTAAGGTGCGAGTGGAGCACTTTCAAGATTTCCTGTTTTTTCCCTCATTTACAATTAACTGTATACATATTTTTTTTCATATCTGTTTAAGGTTAGGCAGGCAAGCGCCATGTCTGTCAGCTTCACTACTGGACCCTCCAGCATGGCCAAGCATTCTCATAGTGATTGCTAGACAAGGATTTCATCCAACAAATATGTATCAAGTAGCTACTAAGCAACTCCATGCAAAACCTTCTTCCTGATTCTATGCACACAATCATGAAAGAGACAGGCAGTGTCCTTGGCTTCATAGACGTATATTGGGCTGGAAGATATAGACAACATACAATTAAACGAATATCCATCCCTTCAATAAGTAAATGTTTGATCACTATACTAGCCAATATTGTAAAAATCAGCAGCTTGCTAAGACACACCCTCTTCCCAAAAATATCAGTCAAACTTAACAGAAGTTCTCTTTTCTCTGCCTATAATAGCATCGTGATATACCCTAAGTATTCATGCATTCAGTTCTTTTTTCTGAGTAGGGCAGTCAATACCCCAAAAGAGAGAGAGAAATTACTGCTATACCACTACCACTTCTGAGAAGTAATGATATTCTGAATGAAACACCCACGAGGCCCAGGCTCTCACATGCTGAGAATCCCCTTGTCCTGCACCAGGGTGTCCACATCCTAGTCCCTGGCTCCTGTGTAAATGCTCCCCACCATAGCAAAGAGGGCTTCCCTTGTGGCTCAGTACTAAAAAAAATCCACCTGCAATGCAGGGAATTCAGGTTCAATCCTTGGTCGGGGAAGATCCCCTGGAGGAGGAAACGGCAACCCACTCCAGTGTTCTTGCCTTGGAAAGCCCATGGGCAGAGGAACTTGGTGGGCTACAGTCACTAGGTCACAGAGTTGGACCCAATTTAGCAACTAAGCAACAGTGACAATAGGAAAAGGGACTTTGCAGATGTGGTTATGGTTCAAGAACTTGAAAATAAGGAGAGCATCCTGATTACCCAGGTGAGCCCAATATAATTCATTGTTGTTGTTTAGTAGCTAAGTCACGTGCAACTCTGTGACCCCATGGACTGCACCTGCCAGGCTCCTCCGTCCATGGGATTTTCCAGACAAGAAATACTGGAGAAGGTTGCCATTTCCTCCTCCAGAGGATCTTCCAGACACAGGGATCAAAGGTTCTGCTACCCCTATACTGGCAGGTAGATCCTTTACTAGTGAGCCATCAATAGGAGACTTAAACGAGAACTTCAGAAGTCAGAGAGATGCTACAGAAGAAAGGGCAGGAGAAGTCTGAAGGATGAGAAGGTTTCAAACGGTCGCTGGTGGTCTGTAGATGGAGGGAGCGGGAGCAAAGCCTTTGGGGCCTCCAAAACCCGGGAAGGGACTTCCGCCAACACCCAGTGAGGAAGCCAGGAGCTCAGTCTGACAACAGAAAGGAACAAACTTCTGCCAACCTCCTAAAGGAGCAAGCAAATGCCATATCTCCTAGTGTCTCCAGACAGGAAGTCTTCCGGGCCTCTAAACAGGGGCCCAGCCAAGGCCGCCAGACTTCTGTTTCACAGAAACTGGGGGATAAGAAATGACCAGTAGTGATTTCAAGCAAAAACAGGCCCTAAGAATGCCTCTGAACATTCCTGCCCCTTCTGTGGAGAAAGGTATTTATGCTAAGAAAATCTAGTTTATGGTGTCAAGTAAATCACTTAGCAATCTCTCTAATGATAGAATATTTTAAAGAAAACCGTGATGCTGATTACTGCCTAATTATTTCAAACAGGTTGTAATCATGGCCCATATTTCTAGAGCAGGCATACAATTAAAGTTACAAAGTCGTTTGCATTATGTGACAAAGCAACAGGATGGTAAATATCTTCTTGCTGAATCAAGTCTCCTTTAGGCTAATAACGGATTAATCTGTATGTAAATCATATGGCCCAGTTACAACCCGTGTTTGACATTCTGTCTGCTCTCAAGGTGGGGGAAATAAGCATACTTCCACAGCAGTAAAAATTGTTGGTCTTCCACAATCGAAGAACCACTCAGATTCTGCCTGCTTCTGAAGATGTTTCGTCCTGTACGTGACTCCCCATTTCTTGCTGAGCCTGTTTTATATCATTCTAAGAAGAGATCCAGAAAGAAGAACCACTCTGTTTAGAGGAGGAAATGGAGGCTTGTTTTTCCCTTCTTACCGGAGGATACTTTTGAGGAAGGCCGCACCTCTGTCTGAGGTCTTCCCCGGTCGCTCAGCAGTGAAGAATCTGCTTGCAATAGAAGAGAACTGTGTTCAGTCCCTGGGTCAGGAAGATCCCCAGGAGAAGGGTATGGCCACCTACGCCAGCATTCCTCGCTGGAGAATCCCACGGACAAAGGAGCCTGGCGGGCTATAGTCCGTGGGGTCACGAAGGGTCAGACATGGCTGAGCACACACGCATACACACGTCTGTAGGACCTCTTGTTTCTGTTTTTTGTTTTTACCACCATAGACTCAAGGAGAACTTACGTACTCGTTACTCAAAATGTCAAAATTCCGTAGAAACTGGAGTAGCAGAAACAGCGAACCTGGATTTAGCAGGTGGAAGATAAGATTCGCAGGATGCTGTTTGTGACAGACCAAAAGGGAAAGGAAAAGCCCAACGGTGCCACTTGGAGATCTCAAGTCTGGAGGAGACACAGAAGTTACCTTAAGGGAAAGGCAAGTTGGTTTTCCTGTCAGTTTGTTCGTTGGGGGTTGTTTGTAGGGAGAGGCGACGTTTTAAGTGGAGAGCTTGATTCTATAGAGGAAATGCTCAAACCCTGGCCCTAAGGGCTTCCCTGATCGCTCGGTTGGTAAATATCTGCCTGCAATGCAGGAGACCCAGGTTTGATTCCCGGGTCGGGAAGATCCATGGAGAAGGGATAGGCTACCCACTCTAGTATTCTTGGGCTTTCCTGGTAGCTCAGCTGGTAAAGAATCTGCCTGCAATGCAGGAGACCTGGGTTCCATCCCTGGGTTGGGAAGATCTCCTGGAGAAGGGAAAGGCTACCCACTCCAGTATTCTGGCCTGGAGAATCCATGGACTGGATAGTCCATGGAGTCACAGAGTCGGACACGACTGAGCGACTCTCACTTTCAATTTTCTTTCTTACAGGGAGAGGTAGAGCCAAATCGATGCTGAACCACTCTATGAAACAGTGGAAGTGCCAGGGCCTTTGCACAGCCTGGTCTCTGCCGGTGGCATGTTGGTGTCAGTTCTTAAACAGGCTCACACACACCAGTTGCTAGCATCTATTCCCAACTCTGTTCAGACAACATTGGTTGTCTGAAATTGTCTGTGGAGGGAATGTTTACATCTTGGAAGTGTGCAATGCCTGCGTATCAGTGCTCTTGATCTAGGAGAGCCAGTGGTTAAACATGAACCAGAAATCCCTTGTTGTTCCTTTAGCCCTGTCCTTGCTTTATGTAAGTGCCATCTCAGAAAACCTTCCTTAACTACCTGGTAGAAAATCACACATCCACTGTCTTTCTCTATCCTCATGGTTTTCAAAACCAGCTGCGTGCTAGAAACACCTGGGGAGCTTTAGCATCTAGTAAAGCCTCACTTTAAACCACTCAGATCAGAAACTCCCGCTCCTCAGGAGATTCCAGGTGGAGGCCCAGGCTGAGGATCACCATTCTAGGCCCTTATCCAGCTTGTTCTTCATAACGATTGCAGCTATCTGCAATGGTATCTCTCTGCACTGTGCCCTTGCTAGCAGAATGCAGTTCACATGGGGGCAGGCCCATTGTCTGACTGTTCAACACTAAATCTTTGAACCTGAAATCAAGCCTTACA
Organism: Madoqua kirkii; assembly: GCA_006408675.1. NCBI lineage: Eukaryota > Metazoa > Chordata > Mammalia > Artiodactyla > Bovidae > Madoqua > Madoqua kirkii. The sequence continues at coordinate 8,072 of SJYC01038451.1, forward strand.
CATAGGGGACAGTAGATAATTTGAGGAAGGAAGGAAAGGAGAGAAGAAAAGGGAGAGAAAGGAAGGGGAGGGGAGAGGAAGCAATATTTTGCATAGCTAGCATCTCTGGAAGGGTACTAAGTTGCTAACTGATCTATTTCCTCTCCAGGAAATTAGAGGAAAGAAGATTCTGACCTGACACCGAAACTGATCTTACAACATGGGGCAGGCTGGAGTGGGGGGCAGGGTTCTGAGGCCAGAGAGGCACCACCACAAGAGCAAAAAGTTAAGGATCAATGTGTAAGATGATAGCTGACAAGCAACTTTAAGCTCTCTGTTCTGTTACTGCACAAACCAGCTTTGTGTTAGGGTTCTCTGAGAACCAGAGGAACCAGCTGTACCCGCACTTGGGATAAGGCAGTGCAGGGAGACACGGGAGGGCCGGGTTGCTCAGCTCCAGAGGATTCTGCTCACATCACAGGCAACATGAAAAGCACGCCCTGGAGTTGTGCAATGCACAGACCACATGGGCATGCCAGCAGCCGGGGAAGAAGAGCAACCTGGAAAATGCATAGTGAAACAGACCGCGTAACCAGAGAGGAGCTCAGGGGAAGAGTCCACTTTATTTTTTTAGCTTTTAAAAAAATGGTATTTAAAAGCTTTTTAAAAACGTTTGTTTTATTGCAGTATAGTTGATTCACCATCTTGTGCTAATTTCTACTGTCATAGCAGTGATTCAGCTAAACACACACACACACACACAGATACACATTCTTTTCATATTCTTTTCCGTTGTGGTTTATCATGGAATACTGAACACAGTCCCCTGTGCTATACAGTAGCACAGTTGTTATCCATTCTCTACATAATAGTTGCCATCTGCTAATCTCAAATTCCCAATCCACCCCTTCCCTACCCCCTCCCCTTAGCAAGTGTGTTCAGATGAGTGAGCTCTTAAAGACCTAGGAGGAGGCCAGTTGGAAGTAATTAGGATGAGCTCTCTGAATGGAAAAAAAAAAGTGAAATTTTAAATCAAGTCATCACCTAGCCACAAGCAAGGGCTGTGCTGCTATACCTGGAAGAAAATACTAAATACATGGTTTCGGTGATTTCCAGGTTCTCAATCCATCTGTTCATGTGTTCTGAGAGCCAGAGGCCCAGGCCAGGGGTCTCTGTGGGATCTGGGCAGTATCAGAGAGTAGGTCGGTATAAAGAGCTCAGATCCATGAGCTGATGGGACTTTCAAGTGGATCAGTGGTTAAGCCTCTACACTTCCAGGGCAAGGGGCTCAGGCTTGATCCCAGGTCAGGAACTAAGATCTCACATGCCATGCCAGCCAAAAAAGGGGGCGGTGGGAAACAACCATGAGTTGAGACTTGTTCTCAGAGGACGTGTCCCTGAACGTTTTTGTGTTTGTTTCCCCATCTCATGTGGTAGTTGTGAACTTCACGTTTGCCTGGGAGGTGCCCACGAGGACTAAACTAGCTTGGCCACTAGGGGGAGACAAAGGAAGCTGGAAGCTCAGTGGAGGCTGCAAGGGCTTCTGCAGACCCAGCGGCAGGGACAACAAGCCTGCCTGGGCTTGGGGGAACAAGAAAACCTTCACAAGGGACAACAGATAAAGGGCAACGGTGGGATCCTGGATTTCTTGAACCTGATTTTGTTTTTTTGCACCTGCCACCTTCTTAATGGAACCCTATTTTTGGCTCTTTCCCCAGACAACCCTCAAAGGAAGAGCAACTTCATCACCCTTGAATTGACCATTCAGTGATAAGTAGCTAGTGGCTTGAAGGTGCTCCCTGCGGTTGAAGCAGAGGGCTGGTGTCTGACGCGTACCTGAGAAAGCTGAGTCGGCTCCAGTGATCTGGGCTGAGCGGATGGCCGGCATTACCAGATGGGACCACACAGGAAAGAACACCAGCTTGACGGTGCCCTGGGTCTTGTCCACTGGGGCTGCATAAAAGGGCAGAGGAACCGCCACAGAAATGGGGTGTAAATGCTAGATTTCTAGGCAAGGACTGTAGAAGGACCCACCGGTGGAATAGAAAATGTATGCTTCTCAGTCAAAAGAACTATGGAGTAAGGTCCACAGGATGCTGCTGCTGCTGCTGCTACTGCTGCTAAGTCGCTTCAGTCGTGTCCGACTCTGTGTGACCCCACAGACGGCAGCCCAACAGGCTGCCCCGTCCCTGGGATTCTCCAGGCAAGAATACTGGAGTGGGTTGCCATTTCCTTCTCCAATGCATGAAAGTGAAAAGTGAAAGTGAAGTCGCTCAGTCGTGTCCGACTCTACACAATCCCATGGACTGCAGCCCACCAGGCTCCTCCATCCATGGGATTTTCCAGGCAAGAGTACTGGAGTGGGGTGCCACTGCCTTCTCCGAAGGTCCGCAGGATCAGGCCTCTGAAATTATCTTCACTGTCACCCTAGAGAAAAAGGCTCAACTTTAAGTAGTCACCACCCCAGGGTAAGAAACCAGCCTCAGATACACAGGCCCAGTAAGAGATTTCCTCCCCCTTTTCCACTCTTCTCTCTCACCAATGAACTTGGGAAGAGTCAGTGCTGAGCCAGCAAGCTGTAGAAGAAGCAGCAGAAGGTAGGAACCAAGAAAAGTCAACTAAGCCCTCAATCCCTGCCAGCTGCCAGCCTGAGGCTGGCTGGCCCCCAACGAACAAGAAGAGAGAACTTGACTTAAAGACTTCGTCATTTTAATCTTAGAGCCGACATTCTCAGTCCTGTGTCTAACCCTCGTTAACTTAAGCAATCTGAGAACTTTCTATTGTGTGTGAGGGATAATAGTCATGGGCATAAGGAGGCAGGGGGAGGTTTCCTCCACTGAACAAACTTCAAAGAGACTATGGGAGACAAACAAACAAACAAACAAACATAAAAGTAAAATTGCAGTTGTGTTACAATATCACTGGTCTTGTTCAAGATTGTAAAATTTGGGAAAGACTGTGCCCACCCCGACAATTATTTTCTGGAAAATGGGAAAGGGGATGAAATACATTAAGGAATGATACATTCTCTACTGACAATAAGAACTGTAGTTTGGGGAAGAGATTATGACAGTATCTTAGTGCAAAGTGACAACGTTAGAGTGATCCAGAAGTGATCTGGGAAAACATAATATTCAGAATTCTTCACTAGCACTGTAAAGCCAGAGACAACGATCCCTGAATATCCTTACTAAGGAAGAATGGGGCTCTTTAGCATCACTAAGATTTATGTGCAAAAAAAGAAGGAGTCAAATGTGAAGTGAGAGAGAACTCCGTGTCAGTCACTCAGTTGTGTCTGACTGGGACCCCATGGACTGCAGCATGTCAGGCTTCCCTGTCCGTCACCAACTCCCGGAGTTTATTCAAACTCATCTCCATCAAGTCAGTGATGCCATCCAACCACCTCATTCTGTGTCGTCCGCTTCTCCTCCTGCCCTCAATCTTTCCCAGGATCAAGGTCTTTTCAAATGAGTCTGTTCTTCGCATGTGGTCAAAGTATTGGAGTTTCAGCTTCAGTATCAGTCTTTCCAGTGAATATTCAGGACTGATTTCCTTTAGGATTGACTGGCTGGATGTCCTTGCAATCCAAGGGATTCTCAAGAGTCTTCTCCAACACCACAGTTCAAAAGCATCAACTCCCTGTCAGATCACATTAAAACATAGTAAGAGGTTCCCTGATGGCTCAGACAGTAAAAGAATCTGCCTGCAACACAGGAGAATCAGGTTTGATCCCTGGGTCGGGAAGATCCCCTGGAGAAGGGCATGGCAACCCACTCCAGTATTCTTGCCTGGAGAATTCCATGGGCAGAGGAGCCTGGAGGGCCACAGTCCATGGGGTCGCAAAAAGCCAGACACGACTGAGTAACTAACCCTTTCACTCTTTCAATTGCTCCAGAGCTGGAGTATTTGCCATCAATGGATGCACAGTAAGAAAATTCTCCAACTGAATTAAGAAGAAATTTTCAAACATGATTAAAAGCAGTGATCAAAGCAGGAATGGGAAGGCCTCCCTCCTCTTTCAAGGGGCAGAGGCCAGCAGGGCGTGTTTTTTCAAAATGATACAGAGAAAGCTCTCAAGAGAAGACTAAAGCCAGAGGCTTCAAAGAGAAACAGCTGTCTCCCCTGCTGCAACATACTTAGTGAAGAACCAGAAGAGACGAAAATGGCAAAGCTGCAGCTGGAACAGTGCAAACTCAAAGAGCAAGTGAGAAGCTTGTACAGACAGAGTGAGAACAGAAAAAGGGAGACTCAGAAACCTCAAGACACCACCTACAGGGTCTTAACATCAGCAGGACTGAAGGAAGAAAGGATGGATGGGGAGCTGGTGAGGGGGAAAAAAGCCACAGGTGGGGACAGAACTCAAAGGGAAGATAGGAAAGTTCTGAAAGTGAGCAAAGGTGATCTACAAGGAACCCAAGAGGACACAGAGATGAACAAGGCATGTCCTTGCCGCCAAGATGCCTTTAATCTGGACACGAAGATCTAGATACAATTACCTTTAACAAAAATTGTGACCTGATGATATAGGAACACAACACAAGAATATGTGAACTGAAAAAAGTAGCCTTTGAAATGAGCTTTAAGATATACATGGTTTGCTTTGGAGTGGACTTTAGGTAGAAAGACTTGGGTGAAAAGTGTTCTGGGAACGGGGAGCGGCACGGATAGGGCAGAAAACTGTAAGAGAATTCTCAGAGGTCTAACATAGCCTGAACTATTGCCAAACACACAAGAAGAAAGGTTTTCAGCCAGTTAATAATTAACAAGTAGATGATAAACTGAGTAGGTGATCTCATTATTCCACAGGAGCAGAGTTCCTAAGTGAAGTGGACTAATCACTAAAATCTAACATTGCATTGATGCCATCTACCAAGACCATAAAAAAACCTGAATTCCTGATGTCCATTCCAGAAAGATTCCAATTTAATAATTTTAAGGTAAATCTCAATGCAGTCTGTTAATGAGCCTGAGTATGTGGGAACCATGGGAGATTTTTTGAGAGATCTTGAGGAAAATTTTCACCATGTTTCTGAATGGACAAAATATGACAAGACAAGTACAACAGGGATATGTTACTGTGATAAATTAGGTAACTGTTCTCCATTCTTCACTGTCTCTTGTAATAAGATCTTGCCGTGTCCAAGAGTGGGCAGAGTACACTTCTCCACTCTGTTGATGTTGGGTTTGGCCAAAGTAATGTGGATAAGGTGACAGTGTCTAGTCCAGAACCAAAGTTTTAGGAGGGTGCTCTATCTTTTAAGCACCTGCCATCAATCATGAGAAGAATATGGCAGGTGCTTCATTCGGGAAGAATAAGGAGATGCATGGAACAGACCTAAACCCAGCTTGGTGCCAAACTGGCCAAGGAGCATCCTGAGGAAGCAATGCCCCAGCAGAGCTGCAGGCCCGTGAGTAAGAAAAATAAACGCTTACTGCTATAAGTTACTGAGTTTTGGCACAGTTTATTATACACATTTTTACAGCAATAGCTGACTAATACACAAATTAAATTCAAGGCTACACTCCATCCTAAGCTAAATTCCCATCCCAAATTATGCAGTTACTCTATTCAAAATAACTCCCCAAATGTCCTATAGAAATCAAAAGGCAATATAAAAACACTCTATTTAATGTGGGGATGTAACAAGTTCAAATTACATTCCCACATGTAACAGAAGACAAGTCAATCTCACCTTCTACCACATATGCAGCAGGACATTTCCCAAACCCATTCCTGAAGAAATCTAACCCCCCCTACTGTTGACAGAGCTCAGAAAAAAGTCTCTAAGGTAAGGAGGGAAGGCTGAATGATCCTTCCCTTTCAACCTCAGCAGGATGCCAGGGAGGTTTGGAAAATTCTACATTTGATGCTACACTCAAGTATAAGAAACCTCACAAGAAGACATTAAGCATTAGTGTGGCTGGATCTAGAGTCTGTCACTCAGAGTGAAGTAAGTCAGAAAGAGAATAGCAAATATTGAATATTAACACATACATGTAGAATCTAGAAAAAAAAATGGTACTAATGAACCTATATGCAGGGCAGGAATAGAGACAGAGACATAGACAATGAGCCTGTGGACCCAGCAGGGGAAGAAGCTAGTGGGATGGATTGAGTAGCGCTGACATATACACACGGCCGTGTGTGACGTAGATCGCTGGAGGGCGGCTGATGCACAGCACCCGGAGGCCAGCTCAGTGCTCTGTGACGACCCAGGCGGGGGAGAGGGAGGCCCGAGAGGAAGGCGATATATGTACACATATGGCTGATTCACTTAGCTGCACAGGAGAAACGAATACAATATTGAAAAGCGATTATCAAAGTGTTAGTTGCTCAGTCATGCACCTGACCCTCTGCGACCCCATGGACTGTAGCCCTCCAGGCTCCTCTGTCCATGGAATTCTCCAGGCAGGAATACTAGAGTGGGTTCCCATTTCCTTCTCCAGGGGATCTTCTCGACCCAGGGATGGAACCTGGATCTCCTGCACTGCAGGCAGATCCTTTACCATCTGAGCCACCAAAATTTTTTTAAAAGATGTTAATCATTACATGTTGATTATAACATTATGGCCAGCACACATGGGGAGGATAGGTTCTCCTGTCAGAGAATAACATGGAGATACTCACGTCTTATAAAATTTAAGAATTTGCATTGACGTCAACCATATTTTTTTGCAATCACCAGATTTCCCTTTAGTGATGCTTCACTACCTTATTTAGTAAATTTAAGTCTTATTCATTTCTATATTCTTTTTTGAGCCCTGTATTCCAAACACATCAGTGCTAAATTAAGAGTGAGCCCTGTCAAGTGAGTTAGACTTGAGTACAGATTCTTTCAGTCCTGCGCCAAAGGCTTTGGAACTGCTAGAGCCAAGAAAACCTGCCTCTTTATACCTATATTATTTTTCTGCCTGAGAACCACCTCTGTCAGATTCCTGATCTAAAGTTGTCATAGATGGTTCTAGAAACCTGTGCACCAAGGGCTCAATGAGAACCAAACTTCTGCCATTATTCTTTTCAAAAGTTTAGCCTTTGCTTGGTCTTTTAATGCCTGAGCCTTGAATAACCATTTCAATGGCAGCAAAATATTTCCATATGTCACATCTTTTCTGGTATTCTACTTACCTCTTTTAGTTCCCTGTTCCTTTAAGAAAACCCAGCTGTGCTTTTAATAGCTTTTCTTGCTTCTTAGTTCGCTGTCTTTCCTTCTCTACTGAGCAAGGACAACCACTCTGTCCAAAGAGAAAACCTTCCAGGCCTAAAGCACTGTGCGCACGTGTGTACGTGCATGCATGCTAAGTTGCTTCAGTCGTGTCCACCTCTGCGTGACCCTATGGACTGCGGCCCACCAGGCTCCTCTGTCTATGGGATTCTCTAGGCAAGAATACTAGAGTGGGTTGCCATGCCCTCCTTCAGGGGATCTTCCTGACCCAGGGCTCAAACCCACATCTCTTGTGTCTCTGCCACTGGCAGGCAAGTTCTGTACCACGAGCACCCGCTGGGAAGCCCCTAAGGTACTATAGTTTAATCCAATTCATTTCAACTGGTTCACGGGGCTTGGGCATCTCTGCATTTATTTTTCCTCTTGCTTCACATGCATTTAAACTGTTAAGATACTTAAATCATTTGAGGTAGTAGATCCTGTGTAATTCACAAGCAGCCAACCCAAGGGCTGAGAACCCACAGATAAGAGGAAAACAAAAATGGCAAAAAGAGAGTGATGAAAATTTGGGAAGTTTGAGACACTGACAGGCTATATGTGTGAAAGTGTTTTGGGCTTTGAGGGTAAGACCAGAAAATTACCAACTATAAATATTTTTAACACATTTAACACGATCGTATATGCCAGTGCTTTGGAAAGTATCAAATCCAGAGAGTAAGGGACTTTTATTAGTAGTCATCACCATTTTTTAAGATGCCACTAATGACTGTATTTATGGAGAGACGTGGCCAGGAGTGCTGGCATCAGGGAAACTTTCTGGATGCAAGAGACTGTCCTTGCCTTCGAGGTTGGTGAGAATAAATTAGCATCCATTTTCATGCCTAAGGCTTTGGCAAACACAGGTACTTTGTCAGTTAAGACAAGGCTTTTCTAGCCTGAAAAGGAAATGTCACCTGGTCCCTGCCACTGGCCTGAGTTTAGCCCACAAAGAGCTGCCCACCAAATCCAGGACAGAGAAGAATAATGGTGGGGATGGGGGCTGTCGGAGTTCAAGGCCAAGTTAGACTCACCAGCTGCATCTGTACAAAGGCTCTCATAGTTCCAGCCAAGAATGAACAAACCCTCTGACTCCAAAGCCTCCAGAACACGTGGAGTGGGAGCAAAGGTGAAAAATTATATGGGAGAGATTCATCTTCATCTCTCGGGCATGATCAGATTTGGGTTTGGACCGTCCCTACAACGTGCATAGCCAAATAACAGCACAAAGCAGGCAAAGACCAACACAGACACTGTTAAAGCAAAGCCTCAGGGTGCTCTGCTATCCCAGATTTTTTGGATGGATGAAGCGAATGCTTGCCAGGGGACAAGAGGTCCAGAATGAACACCAGCAGGCCCTGGAGCATTTGGAGAAGATCCAGGGAGAGGAAGTGTCCACCTTCAAAGCTTACAGAGCTACAGTCTGGTAGAAAGGCATGAGTGGCCTCCAGCCACCATGGTAGGTGGAAAGCTCAAAGTGTGTCACCAAAAGGTAACGAGGCTGCCTGAGGGAGGCTCAGTCATGTCCCACTCTTTGTGACCCCATGGACTATAGTCCACAGCTCCTCTGTCCATGGGATTCACCAAGCAACAATCCTGGAGTGGGTTCCCATTCCCTTCTCCCGGGGGTCTTCCTGACCCAGGGATCAAACCTAGGTCTCCTATATTGCAGGCAGATTCTTTCCAGTTTGAGCTACCAGAGAAACCCAGTGAGGCTGCCTGGAGGTCAGTAAATCCATCAGTAAGAACGATGTCCAGAGAGCAGCTGCCCTGGCACTGGGAACCTCGATTCTCCATGTGATTGAGGACAGGTGACTGAACTGTGTCCAGACCTCAGCACACCGAAGCTGCACAGCCAGACAGCCTGTGTTCCCCAGTGAGGAACACTGTGGAATGATGGGCACCTGCCTTGGAGAGACAGCGTCAGAACTCCTTTGTCATACAGTTCTCCCTGTTTCACTTTCCTGGCGCTGCACACCTCTCATGCAGCGCCCATCCACCTGACAATACTTGCTGAGCTTCACAGAATTCTGTCCTGTAAGTACACACAGAGGCCCTCAGATGCATTTGAGAACCTGAAGAAGAAGGGTTTTCTGGTCTTCATTAAGAAACCATTGCAGCGGCTTTGTCCAAGCTCTTTCCTGGACTATAGGACAGGACCAGTGAAGAATCTGCCTGCAATGCAGGAGACCTGGGTTCAATCCCTGGAGAAGAAAACGGCAACCTCTCCAGTATTCTTGCCTGGAGAATCCAGACACTTACTAATAAAGACAAAGTGGGTTTTCCTGGCATAACAGGGTGGTTTAGGACAACCGAAATTCCAGTCCTGACTCCAGAACTCACTAGATGAGTAACATGAGCTGAATGTCTTCACTCTCTAAGGCCCTGGAAAAATAAGGACAACAACATTAACTCTGCTCATTTCCTACCTCCACAGTCTGCGATAAAGATTAAATGGAAAATCCTGTGCCCACAAAGTTTGGTATTTTTAAACTTTGAAACGTACATAAATATTTCACTCGTGGGGCTATGTGTCTTCTTAGGCTACATCCATTAGAAGAACTCAAAGGAGAATAAAAGGTAAGACCAAATTAGACAAGATTTTCCCTCAAAATCTCAGCTCTGAAGTGAACTTCCTGTCACTAATTAAGGGAACAAATACCCACAGAATCACTGGCATTTATTGTGGAGAAGGCTTCTCTGGTGTCTCAGAAAGTAAAGAATCAGCCTGCAATGCAGGAGACCAGGGTTTGATCCCGTGCCGGGAAGATCCCCTGGAGGATGGCCTGGCAACCCACTCCAGTATTCTTCCCTGGAGAGTCCCATGGACAGAGGAGCCTGGCAGGCCACAGTCCATGGGGTTGCAAAGAGTCAGACACGACTGAGTGACTAACACTTTCACGTTCATTTTTTATTGTGGAAAGGGAGCTAAGACATTCTCTAGTCGAAACAGGATAGCATAGCAGAGGAAAGTTTGGACTTGAAGTCAGGCCACCTTTCTCTGTTCCTCACCTCCTTGAGTAAACACTGAGTTTTGCTAAGTCTCAGCTCCTTGTCTCTAAAATTGCAGTGATGATTGGACCCAGCTCGTGGGGTTATTTTGGAGATGGATCGAGGTGATGTGTATAAAATGCTTAGAAAGCTGTGCTTAGCACTTAATAAATGCTCTCTAAACAATGGCTGTCATTGTTTTATGGAGGCCAACTCTGTAGTGCAGAGAAACTAAGTGGTTTGTGCAAACAAGAACCTAAACTCACAGCCAGTTCTTTTTCCAGGAGCCCACACAGAATTTCGTGGTTTCTCTGTGATTTGGAAACCTAGGACAACTATGCTTCCCAGGTTGCTCAGATGGTAAAGAATCTGCCTACAAAGTGGGAGACTCAGGTTCAATCCCTGGAGAAGGGAATGGCAACCCACTCCAGTATTCTTGCCTGAAGAATTCCATGGACAGAGGAGCCTGGCAGGCTACAGCCCATGGGATCCCAAAGAGTCAGACACAACAGCGACTAACAGGATCTTTAGGACAACTTTGGCTGGGTATCTGGACATCCACACCTACCACTGGGACTGTTCATAACTCCCATGTTCAGTCACCTTTGAGTTCAGGTTCAGTGCTGAAAAGAACTAACATGAATTAAACTAAGGAGAAAAGAAGCGAAACGAAACAGACCACAGCAAATGCACAAGAGCAGATCAGCTCATGCTGACGTTATGCACCTTCCTTAGCATCAGAGGTCATCTTCTGATGCCAATTTTATGCCAATTTTAAGCAGTGCTAAAATGCCAAGAAATACCTTATCTTGAATTGGATCCACTGCATAGGTGTCTCCAAAGATAATTACTGAGTTTTCTTATGCACGTCCTGGCACTGTCCTTTGTCAGTTCAGTTACGATGGCAGAAGAAACATTTCATAAGAGGACACTTAATATCTCCAAAGAGATCAGCTTCCTCCCCTCTCTGGCATCACAGATCTTACTACAGTGAGGGAGCTCCACCGTTCTGCATTATCACAGATTGGATATGAATGAAAGATCTTCTCTTGGCTAGAACTATTGACGATGTAAGCAGGAAAAAAGGCCTTTCCTCTGAAGAAGTCAGAGTTAAGTCAAAAAGCAGAAGGAGGAGCAGTCTTGTATCTAGTCCCTGGAGTTAGCCTGGTTTCTCCTCTTCTCCATCTGCCAAAAAAAAAAAAAACAAAAAACTTCCCTGATCAAAAGAGACTGTTCTCTCTTCCCATTAGTCCCCATCAACCCTGCAAATCTAGAGCCAACTCTCTCTCACTGGATTTAAAGCATTCAGCACACTGGGAATTTAGTAATTCTGATACAGATGTTGGCCAAGGGCTCCAATTTGTTACTACAACACTGCTTCACTTATGAGGGGTCCCTCTGGCATGGAAACCTGAAGAAGGACATACTCATATTAAAATCTCCCCACAGGGATCTTTCTCTCTGATGAACCATTGAACTCAGTATCTGCAAAATGTGTTTGGCAACACAACTGTTTGCTAGTGTATCTAGTCTCTTGTTATCTCACTGTGTTATTTAACTCTTTAGTAATTAAAATAAGTCTTGGGCTTGTCCCACTGTACCAACTGATTTCAAATTCCCTGAAATCAAATTATATGTTGTTATCTGCATTGAGGGTCTTAGCAGTGGTGTTCAGCCAAAGTACCTGGTATAGCTTTGCCTTTATGTCACTCAACTAAAATCACACACACAATAACACACTGTAATTGCATACATATACATTTTGCCTTCATGTGTTTCCTATATTGTAGGATGAATAGGAATGATAAAGTCATAAATAGGTTTCTGTTGCCTGTACCAGCACCCAGGAGCTATAACACCTTAAAGCCACAGAGGGTAACAGTGAATGGTGAGCTCAGAAAAGGTGGGAAATTATGTTAACCACATCACACTTGCTCCACAGGAAGAGATAAATAATGTCCAAACCTACTGTGAAAAGGAACTTTCATAAAATTCTTCTCTCCTCCAGACTTCTCCCAACTCTAACCCTTCCATCACCTAGACAACCTCCATGACAAGGGAACAGCAGAGATTGCCTATGTTTGTACTATCCACGAGTCTCATCTCATCATGAAGTATTCAATTATTTACAACATCCCCACAGTGTCCTTGGCCAGAGTCCTTAGCAAACAATCTTCTTTGAAGGAGTCAGTTTGCCAAAATTTTATATTATCAGCAGGCTTGTGGAACACTTAAGAAAAGATGCAGAGGACAGCAAAGCTACCATAAAACAATTACTTAGGATATCAGAAGAAAGAAAAAGATACTGTGCAAACATATGATGCCCCACAGTGATTCTCTCTTGAGAGCACTGATGTTGGATCTTTCACTGAGAACTCTGCTTGACTAGGAAATCTTCACCGGGTTCATGTTAGACCTCTGGGGCAACCAGCCTCTGAACGCATTTTGACATTTCAAACCACGCCTCTCCTCAGATTCTTTGGGGGTTGCTGCCTAGAGAGCTGTCCTGAGGATTTTCATAAAAAGATCAGGTTCAGCAGGATAGATAGCTTAGCAATGCCTGCCAGGAACAAAGATGGCAGTGGTAGTAAAAATGCCAAGGCTTTGTCAGCCCTAAATCAGATGTTCCAAACAGGAACTATCCTAAGTTGCCATGGAAAGTCTGAGAGGAGGCATTAAAAATATTGCCAAATATCATATTCGAGTTAGGCCTTAAAAAGGGACGGGATTTCAGCATGTGAGTCAGAGGGGCAACCTGGGCAGTGAAGGGCAACAGCAGGAGCAAAGGCAGAGATACCAGGGGCTTCTGCACTTTTGAGAAACAGTGCATGCTCTATCGCATCTCTTGGTGCAAAAGAGACGCTGCTGGCCCAGGGTCCAGGCCAGTGACGCACAGAAGAAATCCAACATGATGGAAACGACCTGCAAGTCCATCGACAGATGAACGGATAAAGATGTGGCGCATGTAAATAGTGGAATGTTACTCAGCCATAGAAAAGAATGAAGCTGGGTCGTTTGTAGAGGGGCTGATGGACCCAGAGTCTGTCATACAGAGTGAAGTCAGAAAGAGAAAAGCAAGTATTGTGGAATGGAGAAAATGTATGGACTATGTGGAATTCCACAAACACGTGGAATCTGGAAAAACAGTACAGATAGATGAACCTGTCGGCAGGGCAGGAATGGAAACACCCATGTAGAGAACAGACGTATGGACACTGGTAGGGAAAAGGTGGTGATGAAATCAGGAGATTCGAATTGACACATATAGACACATATATAGACTCCCAGGACCTCCCTGGTGGCTCAGGCGGTAAAGAATCTGTCTGCAATGTAAGAGCCCCGGATTCGATCCCTGGGTTAGGAAGATTTGCCTGGGGAAGGACATGGCAACCCACTCCAGTATTCTTGCCTGGAGAATTGCATGGACAGAGGAGCCTGGTGGGCTACAGTCCACAGGGGGCTCACAGAGTCAGACAGACTGAGTGACTAACACACACACATATTCACTACAGGGGTAAGATAGATGAGTAGGGGGAAGCTGCAGCACAGCACAGGGAGCCCAGCCCCAGGCTCTGCAGTGATCCAGGGGGCGAGGTTGGTGGACGGAGTGGGAGGGAGGTCCAAGAGGGAAGGGACATATTTATATATACAGCTGATTCCCTTTATTATACAGCAGAAACTAACACGACATTATAAAGCAATTATATCCCAATAATTTTTTTAAAAGAAATACAATGTGAACTGCATGTATAATTTAAATATTTCCAGTTGCCACATTTTTAAAAAGTATAACTTTTTAAATTCTTTTTTTTTTTAAGCATTCCATTGTGAACAAATCACTAGAGAGCTTGCAGCAAAATTCAAAAGGCTTCAGATTCATCAGAGCGGAGGAACAGCTGAATTCTGTCAGTTTGCTTGGCAGGTACAAGGGGAACCATAAACTACAGGATAAAAACAGCATCATAAAATGGAAAGAAAGAAGAGGAAATCCTGAGCGCTCAGGTCCTGATCAGACTGGCCAACAACAGGATAGGAGATAGAAAGGGGTTGGTAGCAGTGCTATAAGCATGCTTGTAAGGAATGCCACAATTGCCTGCTTGACCCCTTTATACAGGCAGGAGAAATATGTGGGATTCATTTATTCTGGGAGAATCTGAGTTATCCCTATTAACATCATAGCACTGACGAGATTTCATAGTTGTTCAGCTGGATTAACTCTTCGTTATCTTTATTTAGGGTTCATCTTTTTTTTAAGTAAATCTCTTTACATTCCAATAGGACTTTTACCAGGATGATGGTTATTACTTCCTACACCCTTCCCCCCCAACGCTTCTCCCTACTACCATCTCTCACACAAAAATACACCACATTTGAAATACCATGAGGAAATTGGCCCAGCTTTAAAGATTATCAGAGACTGAAAATGCTATAATTAGGCAGCACAACACTGCAGAAAGAGCACACACTTGAGAATTAGTCCAAATTGAGTTGAATCCTGGTTCTGCCAGTTGTTAACTGTGAAAACTTGGGCTGCTTCCTGAGCCCCAATTAGTCCCAGTTTCATGATCCCTAAAGTGGGTAGGAACGTGCCTGCCTTTTAGAGTTTTTGTAAGGATTAAATGAGATGATATATATAAAGTCCCAACACAGGATACCACTAAAGATTCTCAATACTGAGTAGCTCATTCCTGCAATCAATGAATATTTATTAGGCACCTACTATATGCTAAGCAATGTTTTCAGAGCTGCAGACACAACCATAAAAAAGATAAAGGCTAAGTAATGGTGTTGTTTTATAATATCAACAATAAGAATTGCCGTTAGAATAATTGTCAATATGTCCAGAAAATAATATGACAGTTTCAACTAAAATGCCTGACCTAAAACTGACATAGGCCCTCCAAAGCTGCTTGTTTTCCTTAGAGATTATCCTGTCCCACTTCTTTGGGAGAGCTATGAGAAAACTTAGCTACGGGAAATAAAATGGCACTGAAATCTGAGAGCATAAAGATGAGTAAGACTGGACTTCCCCTGGTGATACAGTGGTTGAGAGTCTTGCAGCCAATCCAGGGGACACGAGTTCGATCCCTGGTCCTGGAAGATTCCACATGCTGTGAAGCAACAAAGGCCATGAGCCTCAACTACTGAGCCTGTGCTCTAGCGTCCTCACTCAGCAACTACTGGAGCCCACATGCCCACAGCCTATGTTCCGCAATGAGAAGCCTGCACACTGCAAAGAAGATTGGGCACAGTCAGAAATAAATAATAAATAAGACAAGATTCTCTATATTGAATCCTGTAATACCAGCCAACATCATAACAAACAGTCATCCTTATTTTATACTATTGGGGATCGCTCATTCATTCATTCATTAAACATCCATTAAAAGGCAGTTCAATTTGTTACAGCATTTGCAATTGCAAAGCTCAAGGTAAAAAGAGAATAGAGACAGGTAAAGGAGCAACCACATTCCAGCAGGATACGCAATCTACTTCCCCTATGACAAGGGAAGTAGGGAGCCCCTGAAAACATAGGAATATCATTTAACCCGGAACTTAGGGATCATGGAAAGCTTCTGAGAAGTCATGTCCAAACACGGGCTTGAAGAATAAGAATGCTCAGTGTAGAAGGAATAGTATGTGCCAAAATATGAAACTGAAAGAGAACGTGAAATTTCTGCAGGACGGAGTGTAATTTGTTTGAGTGCTGCATGCAAGGAGACAAGTGGTCAGAGATGAGTCCTGAAAAATAAGCAGGGGTAAGATGGTAATGGACTCTGAAAGCCCTTACAGAATTTAGATTCGATCCTGACAAGACTCAAGATGTGGAAGGAAATGATGGTGTGATATGAGGACAATGGATGGTGGTGGTGGTGGTGGTGATGATGATGGTGTGGTGATAACAGCAGGTTTCGTGATAGCCATTGTCATTGCAGGACAGATAAGTGGCCGTAGATGTGGGCGCAGCTAAAGAATGAGCATCTCTTGAGCATCAGCAACGAATAAGACTCTGTGATAGGCAATTCCTTAGTTAATACACCTCCACAAGAGTAAGCGTGTAACTTCCTTCACTCTGGTTATTGTATTAAGAAAGGATTAGAGGCAGACAAAATTAGAAAAAAAGAGAACCAATTAGGAGGCTACCACAGAATTCAAATTCAAGATCATGGTGATCTGGATACTCAACCGAGTAATGGCAATGAGAGACTTTTGGAAAGAATTTATGTATCCTGTGGTTATGATTGAGAATATAAATTCTTACCGCCTGATGATACAGAAAATGTAGGTGATTGTGCTTTATTTTTTTCAAACCCAGACCACACATTTTACATGTCCTTGTTGATCAAATCTTTATAAGGAGTATTACACATTTTTTCTTTAACAGCCAAATTTAAAAATAAAAAACACTGTCTTTCCAACCTCTGGTTTATAGGATTATGCTTATTATACATTTTCCCATCAATGGAGAAGCAGCAGAAAGTTTTCCAAGATCCCATGGAGACCCACAGACTGCAAAGAGGTTGACCTAAATCCTTATTTAAGAATTTTGGCAAATATCTTGCCTTCAGAGCATTGTTATAAGGAGGGATATTAAATTTGCCAATGTAACCGTACTGAATGGGGTATATGGGATAGGATGCAATCATAATAGGGTGCAATCATAAAACAACTTGAGTCTTTCTCCTCTGTCCAGCTCAGCTCTTTCTGAATCCCTTACCCCCAGCCTGGACAGTAGTCAAGCTGGCCCCATAGCTTTCCAGTTTCCTCAGCTCAAGAATAATTTCACTTCACTCATTCAAACAGCTTATCCACTATAATCACCAAAACTCAGTTAAATTCCTTCAAGGGAAACTGTCTCCCCTCCTGTTGCCCCCAGCTTCAGACTTAGAGCCTGCAGTGAGGGCACGGGAATGGTAGGCCACCTTCATCCCTCTGCCCCCCTCCTCGGCTCCTCCTCACTCCATGTGTTTCTAGAAATGGTTTCTGGCTTTCTGGGTGCTGGCTCAGAGGGATAGAGGTGAGAAAGGAAAGGGCCCAGTAGGCATATGAAAGTGACAGTCGCTCATTCCTGTCTGACTCTTCGCGACCCCATAGACTATACGGTCCATGGAATTCTCCAGGCCAGAATACTGGGGTGGGTAGCCTTTCCCTTCTCCAGGGGATCTTCCCAACTCAGGGATCGAACCCAGGTCTCCCGCACTACAGGCAGATTCCTTACCAGCTGAGGCACAGGGAAGCCCACACTTGTAATTTGACATTGGGTCCCCTGGCATGTGGACCGTGTTCTTCCATGGGTCAGTTTAACAGGTTTTTCAGAAAGCCTCCAGCTGGGGAACTTCGCACTGCTCTTCTCCGTCCTCCCACTCCACATGGACTCCCTGTAGCACCGTCTTTTTGTCTTTTTCAGAAGTCCTTTTGAGAGGAAATCCTTGGAGTACACATACATGCAGGCTTGTGTGTGTGCAACACACACACACACACACACACACACACACACACACACACACACACACACACAGGCTGGCTCTTTACTTCAAGCCAGAAAAACAGGCATCTTTGCCCCATGCAGCTCCCTCCCCATGAAGCCAAGCTCACAGCATCACTCAAAGAAGTTCCCCCTGTGATCTCTGCTCAATAGGAGTCTTACATTTTGTAAATTCCAGAGATCACAAGTCAAGCTTTCCAAGAGTTCCCCTTGAAGCTCCTTTCCCTGGGCTTAAGGTGAAGAGAAGCAACACCCAGCCTCCCCCAGCACAGTGGGGGAAGAAAGACACAGCCCTGGCAACTCTCTCCGACCTCCTGTGTGGGCAAGACGTGGACGGATGGTCACCGGTGCTGGCAAAACCCTTGTGCTATCTCAGTGGCATGCCCTTCATCAACAGCCCAGCGCTTCATTTTATGACAGCATTTTACTTGGAACCTAATTGCATTTTTCTCACCTTGTGGGGCCTCTGCACAAACTCTGAAACAGGAAGAGATGTACATAAGATGTTATCTTAAGAAAGGATAGACACAATTACTGGGAATTCTGAGTATAATGTTTTTTCTGATACTATATGCTGAATGGCAACCTAGAAAACAATTATATTCTATATGAATGACCTAAAAGATGACTTAGATATCTGGGTGCTGGGCCCAGATTTTCAGCAATGACTGAGCACCTTCCCTGCTACATTCCCTGACGCTTCTGTCCAGCATTCTGTGTCCTGAATCCTCTTTCTGCGTCCACTTTGCATCCTACTCACTCCCTTTGTGCTTGTTGACTTATCGGAATTCCCTGACTTGCCCCTTCAATATACTTCAAGCAATTTAGCTGAGACTCGCATTTGTCTGGAAAGATAGAATAATTGCTCTACGCTCAGAGCCCATTTTACTCAAAATTAAAGTAAAAAGGTTACAACTGAGACCTTCCCTGCTACATTCCCTGACGCTTCTGTCCAGCATTCTGTGTCCTGAATCCTCTTTCTGCGTCCACTTTGCATCCTACTCACTCCCTTTGTGCTTGTTGACTTATCGGAATTCCCTGACTTGCCCCTTCAATATACTTCAAGCAATTTAGCTGAGACTCGCATTTGTCTGGAAAGATAGAATAATTGCTCTACGCTCAGAGCCCATTTTACTCAAAATTAAAGTAAAAAGGTTACCTATGTAGTGTGATATGTGAGACTCTGTGAAAAATATCTCCTTCACCCAGTATCTAAAGTCTTAAAGATTCATTTTATAAATGTGTCTTAGTCATCACCTCATTTTAAGACTATTTCAAATTAGGTAATACTGATATGCATTTAGCCAGTATACATTTAGGGACAAGTTTGAGGAGAGTAAGATTTTCCCTTTAGCCTATAATTTCATTTTCTCACTTATATATATATATATATATATATATATATATACACACATATATTTTAAAATGTTTCAGCCATTGATGTTGCAGAGTTCTGAATTTTTTACAAACAACAAATAATTTTTTAGTATGAGTATGTGCCAAATAGTGTGTGGAACATACTTACATTAAAAAACATGCATTATTTATCTGAAATTTAAGTTTTTTGGGGTGCTGCATTCTAAGTCATTTCAATTGTGTCCAACTCTTTGCAAACCTATGGACTGCAGCCTGCCAGCCTCCTCTGTCCATGAAATTCTCCAGGGAAGAATATTGGAGTGAGTTGCCATGTCCTGGTCCAAGAGATCTTCCTGACCCAAGGATCGAACCCACGTCTCATAAGTCTCCTGCATTGGCAGGCAGGCTCTTTATCACTAGTGCCACTTGGGCATTTGGTAAATCTGGCACCCCACGTCCCTGGAGCTTCCAGTCTAACTGCCCTAGTAGTCCTCATATGAAATGAGCACCAGACAAATTCACTGACAAGTTTTAAATGGCAATGATAGATTGGCATAGTTATAGGTCAAAGACGGATTCCTTCTCATTCTGAAGCCAAGTGATTGCTAACATCTTTGTTCCAGTCTTCCTAAGAAGGAAAAGAAGACTGACTCCAGATTAGCAAATATGGGAAGATGGCACCCCAACACACAGTCTTTGCTGTAATTCCATCTCAAGGGTTCCCAGAAAGATTCTAAAAATACATGGCATCACTGAAAATATCTTTGGCTGAAAGTAGCAGAAAATGTGAACTCAAACTGGCTCAAATAATAAGGAAATGCCAGAAAGCCTATAATTGGAAGCTCAGAAACATAATGATGCCATAAAACCCCAAGTTCTCTCTACCCCTCCGCTCTCCTCAACGTCCACTAGTATTAATAGTTGCCATCTTTTCCAGAAAGGTCTGCTTTCCCTCCTCATAGCAACATGGTGGCCAGTGCCTATTGGAGCTACGCACCTCCCTTTCTACATCCAGCAGGAGAGGAAGAAAAGGCTCTCCCAGTCAGGGACCTCCACTCTTAGACTAACCAATACCATCACAGGAATGCCATGCGCTAATTGCCTTAGAAATCAGGGTTCCTCCTGGAGCAGGGGAAGGGAAAGAGATATAAACAAAAATGGGATTCAACATGAGTTGCAGAGAAGGAATGCTAGGTAACTATCCAATGGAGCTCACTAAAAACTGTCATTAGTTCTTTCATTTTTTTTTTCAAATAGGCCATTAATTTGATGAGAAAGCTCCCTAAATATCTATATGTAAATTCATTCTGGTTGGTTTGACAAACCCAGTGAAGCAAAGTCAGATGAATTAAGTCTGCCTTTTGGAAAATATACTAATAGCTACATTAGAAATATACATAAACACTTCAAGAATTTAGTATGAAACATTTTTCCTCCAGGACTTAGAAACATGAACATATTCAAAGTTATTCCTGAATCTTCCTTCTATGAAGGATAAAGTAATAATAATAGATTAAATTGAATAAATCCTATTTGTAATATTTTTACTTTAGTCTGATTTGGGTCTCACAATAACCTAGAGACAGGTCCAGTGTTTTGACAAAAAAAACTGAGCCCCATCCTGATTTAGGGACCTGTCCAAGGTCACATTTGGTTACACTGAATGTGAAAATGGAAACAAGAATTCAGTTCATTTTGTCCCCTGGTTCATGCAATGGAGGCATCCTTTTGTACTAACACAGGAGCTCTGGTCTATATACAACTTCTGTCCCCCACCACATGGCAATGGAAAATGAGGAAATTGGAGGAGGTGATAATTTTAGAAATTTTATTACATTTGAATTAAAAGCCACTGTACTACATTTTTAGCGGCCTTTACAAAATAGAATACTATGGGCAAGAATCAAGTCAATAAAAAGGAATTCTACACAAAGGCTAAGCTTCTTAATCTATGGCTAAACTTCTTAATCTATGGCTAAGCTTCTTCTTTTCCTCCACTGCCACTATATGAGTTAGAAACTTTTGGTTACACATAGAGACACACACACATACAATTCACAAGTAAATGCTGAACTGGTTTAAGCAGAAAAGGAAATGCCTTGGCTCACAAAACTTAAAAGTCTAGGGTGTCTCAACTTAGAGACACCCTAGAGGCTCAAAGAAAGTGACAAGTGCCTGGTATCTTGTCCTTTCCGTTTTGCTTGCCTACATGTAGGCTTCAGTCTCAGGCTCTACTTGGTGATATAGCATTAATAACTGCATCTTCTCTAGAACAAAATCTCTGAGTATCAACGCCATCACGAAAGAGTGTGTTTCTCTACCAACACTCTCAGAATTACCTCCTCATGACCCATTAGCTCTGACACTGAAAGTGAAAGTGAAGTTGCTCAGTTGTGTCCGAGTCTTTGTAACCCCATGGACTGTAGCCTACAAGGCTCCTCCATCCATGGGACTTTCCAGGCAAGGATACTGGAGTGGGTTGCCATTTCCTTCTTGAGGGCATCTTCCTGACCCAGGGATCGAACCCAGGTCCCCTGCATTGTAAGCAGACGCTTCACTGTCTGAGCCACCAGGGATACACTCATTTCTGAAATAGTCATGATAAAAGAAACGCAAATCTCTGGTCAGCCATGCTGCAGCTAAATGCCTACCTACAGGGCCAGAGCTCAGTCAACTCCATTCAAAGCACAAAGATTAAACAGTGAAGAAGTGGTTATCTATAAGAGAAACAGAGTCCATTTTAAGAAGGAAGGTGATTAGGTAGTCCAGTGGTTAAGACTCAACACTTCTAACGCAGGGAATGTGGGTTCAATCCTTGTTCAGGAGACTAAGATCCCACAATGATGGAACCATTTCAATAAAACTTCTACAAGAAAATAAAGAAGAAAATTTTTATGACCTTGGCAAAAACAGTGATTTCTTGAAGAAGACCAAAGACATTAACCAGAAAATATATAAAATGAAAAGGAACAGGTGAGCTTCTTATCCAATAAAAACTTTTAAAAAGATAATAACAACTCAAAAAGAAGAAGGGTGACTAGATGCTTGGAGGCAAAAATCAATACATCATCTATTACATTCATGAGCAAAAACAAGAACTTATTCAACTGCTGGGGTCCCACCCCGGTGGATCCAGGGTAATTCAAAGCAGGGATGGTGTGGTGAGGAAAAACTTATTTATTTAGAAATATAAAGAAATTAAGAAGAAACAGTATAGTAGGAAACTTTAGTGGAGAAAAGATTCTAAATAACTTGGTTTACGTGGAATACCAATAAAGTTCCAAGACAAGGAACTTGCATCATCTACGTTAGGCCACCAGCGTCCTCTTGAATAGTAGAGGGTGCCCCACCTTGGGCTCCCTCTCCCATGGATCTTAAGCCGAGGCAAGTAACTAGACCTGGCGAGCCTCCACACCCCAGATGGGAATTCAGCCAGAAAATAGAGTAAGAAAAGACACAGGGGAAACCAGTCCAGTGACTGGCCCATCCTCTATTGTTGTAAAGTTTTTTTATACCTTTATTTGTACATAGAGATCAATGAATAATATAAAATTATGCAGCATTAGCAGCCCTGACACTTATTGAGACCAGGCTTTCTCTCTGCATCAGTTCAGTTCAGTTGCTCAGTCGTGTCCGACCCTTTGCGACCCCAGGAACTGCAGTGTGCCAGGCCTCCCTGTCCATCACCAGCTCCCGGAGTTCACTCAGACTTACGTCCATCGAGTCCATGATGCCATCCAGCCATCTCATCCTCTATCGTCCCCTTCTCCTCCTGCCCCTAATCCCTTCCAGCATCAGAGTTTTTCCCAATGAGTCAACTCTTCACATGAGGGGGCCAAAGTACCAGAGTTTCAGCTTTAGCATCATTCCTTCCAAAGAAATTCCAGGGCTGATCTCCTTCAGAATGGACTGGTTGGATCTCCTTGCAGTCCAAGGGCCTCTCAAGAGTCTTCTCCAACACCACAGTTCAAAAGCATCAATTCTTCGGTGCTCAGCCTTCTTCACAGTCCAACTTTCACATCCATACATGACCACAGAAAAAACCATAGCTTTGACTAGATGGACCTTAGTCAGCAAAGTAGTGTCTCTGCTTTTGAACATGCTATCTAGGTTGGTTATAACTTTTCTTCCAACGAGTAAGCGCCTTCTAATTTCATGGTTGCAGTCATCATCTGCAGTGATTTTGGAGCCCCCAAAAATAAAGTCTGACACTTTCCAGTGTTTCCCCATCTATTTCCCATGAAGTGATGGGACCGGATGCCATGATCTTCATTTTCTGAATGTTGAGCTTTAAGCCAACTTTTTCACTTTCCTCTTTCACTTTCATCAACAGGCTTTTTAGTTCTTCTTCACTTTCTGCGATAAGGGTGGTGTCATCTGCATATCTGAGGTTATTGATATTTCTCCCAGAAATCTTGATTCCAGCTTGTGCTTCTTCCAGTCCAGCATTTCTCATGATGTACTCTGCATAGAAGTTAAATAAGCAGGGTGACAATATACAGCCTTGACATACTCCTTTTCCTATTTGAAACAAGTCTGTTGTTCCCTGTCCAGTTCTAACTGTTGCTTCCTGATCTGCATACAGATTTCTCAAAAGGCAGGTCAGGTGGTCTGGTATTCCCATCTCTCTCAGAATTTTCCACAGTTTATTGTGATCCACACAATCAAAGGCTTTGGAATAGTCAATAAAGCAGAAATCTATGTTTTTCTGGAACTCTCTTGCTTTTTCCATGATCCAGTGGATGTTGGCAATTGGATCTCTGGTTCCTCTGCCCTTTCTAAAACCAGCTTGAATATCAGGGAGGTCACAGTTCATGTATTGCTGAAGCCTGGCTTGGAGAATTTTGAGCATTACTTTATTAGCATGTGAGATGAGTGCAGTTGTGCGGTAGTTTGAGCATACTAGTCGTGTACACAAGTGCTAGGTGATTTACATCATCTTCTGGCCAGAAGACCAATTAACAGTTTACAGCCCTTTTCTGATAAGGGTTTGTCAACCAGATGACTTATTTGCCCTAATAGTGTTCTTCCCAAAGTCTGGTGCCAATCTCAGAAAGCACTAAATAAAGGTACATTCTTACATAGCAAAGATACAATAATTTATAACAATGGAAGAAGTACAGTGATTTATAACAAAGAGAAAAGTAATTAACTCAAAAGTTTAGTGTTGCTAACATCAAAACTACTATATTCCCTTTTCTATATCCCAATTACATTGATTGGGCTTCCCTTGTAGCTCAGTTGGTAAAAGAATCTGCCTACTGTGCAGGAAACCCAGGTTTGATCCCTGGGTTGGGAAGATCCCCTGGAGAAGGAAATGGCAATTATTATTATTCCCTTTTGGGCAACATTTGTATGGGCAATCTGACTCAGGAACATGACACAAACCCTGAAGTATGGGGTTAGATTTGTACTCAAAGAAGCAGACTAATACACATTGCCATTTTTTTAATCTAATGGCTTAAAAGTAACTAACTAGCTGGAGGAGATGAAGAGAAGAAAGGGTGAAGCTTCATGCTGCATAAAGGTTATCAGTGTGAAGAAGAGAAGGGTCCTGGTTTACGCTGAATGGCAGAGACATTTGTCTCTGAAGCAGAAATGATCTCATTGGTAGATACAGAACCTGACTGTACAGAGTTTGTAGAACTCTAGCAGAATGGAAAATCAAAAGAAGTGAAAATCAAGCCAAAAAAGAAAAAAAAAATCCAAAACACTTTCAGAGTTGGTCATCGTTTAAGAGTCATTCAAAAAAGCTGCTTTGTCCTCTTAGAACAAACCAGTTCCGGGTTAAAAGACAAGGTCACAATCTCAAAGGCAGCCATCAGCCCGGAACTTGCAAACAGTAGTCACTCTGGAGATGGTTCAAGTGTCCTTATGTGAGCCTGCATCTTTTCAGCCCATTTTCCAATGGCTCTAGATTTTATCTTGCTGGATAAATTGCTTTCTCCCTCTCCTTCACCCTTATCTTCTGCCACAGAAAAAAGAATGAATTCCTACCCTCTGAGGCTTCGGGCTCTGGACTAGAGATTGAACCAAAAAGGAGAAAATTAAATTCTCAAACAGACACTGTTTACAATAATACAAAAAGAATCAAATGCCAAAGACTATATCAAACAAAAGATATGCAAGAAAACTCTAGATTTTATCTTGCTGGATAAATTGCTTTCTCCCTCTCCTTGACCCTTATCTTCTGCCACAGAAAAAAGAAGAATGAATTCCTACCCTCTGAGGCTTCAGGCTCTGGACTAGAAATTGAACCAAAAAGGAGAAAATTAAATTCTCAAATAGACACTGTTTACAAGAATACAAAAAGAATCAAATGCCAAAGACTATATCAAACAAAAAATATGCAAGAAAACCACTGTTACCAAGTCCAAGCTCCTCTGCTCACCGCACAACAGGCCAATGAATCCTAGAGATGAGGTGTTGTTGTAGTGCTCGTTTAGTCCTATCCAACTCTTTGTGACCCCATGGACTGTAGCCACCAGGTTCCTCCGTCCAGGGGATTCTCCAGGCAAGAATACTGGAGTGGGTTGCCATTCCATCCTCCAGGGTAAACTCCCAACCCAGGGATCAAAACAAGGTCTACTGCATTGCAGGCAGATTCTTTACCGACTGAACTAGGAGGGAAGTCAGAAGATGGCAGATTAGCACCTCAAAATAACCATCTTTTCGGGGTCTGGATGCCAGGTTCTTTACTAGACCAAAGATAGGGAGAGGTGAGGAAGCAAAGCCAAAAGGCCATTATCTTGCAAACATCTCCTAGCATGGCAAGACTCAGGCTGGGGATATGTCAATTTCTTCCCTCTTGCCATCCACAGGTGGACAGGGTTCTGAACAAAGGCACTTTAACAGCCAGGCAGAGGGGCAGGGTCATTTTACTCAAGCCATTGACTGTAATAACAAAAGCCCTGAAAAGAAAGTCAAAGAAACAGTTTCCAATGTGGAGTCAAAATTGGCTTCTTTTCTGCAACACCACCAAATGTTGTTAAGAGAAATTTAATAAGACTAAATAAGTTGAGTGATATTCCAGGTTCTTAGGTTTTACGTCCCAATGTTGAAAATCTGGCAATTCTCCACAAGTTGATATGTAAATCTAAATCTTGGTGCCTTGATTCTTAAGAAGTTTACAATTTAGTGTTTTCATTTGCATAGTAAACAAAAGGCCAAGACTATCCAAGATATGATGAAAAGGAAGACCAAAGTTGGAAAATTTATACTGGTAGATGTTAAGACTTATCATCCCAATACACTATAATGCTACAGTAATTAAAAGTGTCAGTACAGGTACAGCATAAAAAAAGCAGAGTAATGGAATAGAATATGGAAACAGACCCCACATCCACGATCACTCAATTTATGGCAGAATCTGGCAATTCTCCACAAGTTGATATGTAAATCTAAATCTTGGTGCCTTTACTCTTAAGAAGTTTACAATTTAGTGTTTTCATTTGCATAGTAAACAAAGGCCAAGACTATCCAAGATAATGATGAAAAGGAAGACCAGAGTTGGAAAATTTATACTGGTAGATGTTAAGACTTATCCCAAGACACTATAAGGCTACAGTAATTAAAAGTGTCAGTACAGGTACAGCATAAAAAAAGCAGAATAATGGAATAGAATATGGAAACAGACCCCACATCCAGGATCACTCAATTTATGGCAAAGATGACATCAAAATGGAGTAGTGAAAGAGTGGCATTTTCAATAAATAATGCTTTGGGTACCCATAATAAAAAAAAATGTAGCTAGAATCATAACTCAAACCATACACAAAAGTCAGCTTCAGATAGACTGTAAATGAAAATGTGAAAGATAAAATATACATCTTTTAAGAGAAAATGAAGGATAATTTCTTCATGACTTTGAGATAAACAAATCTCTTACAGGACAAAATACACTAAACATAAGGAAGAAATTGATAAATTGAATGCTGTTTAAATTAAGAGGGCTTCCCTGGTGGCTCAGATGGTAAAGAATCTGCCTGACAATGCAGGAGACCCAGGTTCGATCCCTGGGTCAGGAAGATTCCCTGGAGAAGGAAATGGCAACCCACTCTGAAGGAGGAAACAGATAGAACAGGCTCCATCATGAAAGCAGGACTCCATCTTGGGCCGGACTGTGGACTTTGAGCTCTATGCCCAGTATTTATGGAAACGACATACCAACTGGAAAACCAGACCCCACCCCCTCCACGGAAGAGCCCCAGGGCTCGTATCTAGACTCTCCATCGCCTAAAAGAATACACTAATTATCTGTGTAACCAAATAGAATTATAAATTCTATTACGGTTATTGGGACATGACCACAGGCCTATTGATAATTGTCCACTGTTAACTACCTAGGCTTAAGGCATACGAATCATGCATTTAAGGCATATGAATCACAGGTTAACTTTGATTGTATCTTTCTTTTCATTTGTTCAGATTAGTTTCAGAGAATTTGGGGAGGTGGGTTTGAATACGTACAGTTATGGTATATAAGGGTCTCACAAAAACTGGTTGAGGTCCTTGGCTAAGAGGAGATTCTGCCTTGGGCCCACCTGTGTAATAAACTGTACTTCACTATCTGCACCGTCCTTCTGAGTGAGTTTGTTTCCCAGAACACGTGGCTACAACAACTTCAGTATTCTTGCCTGGAGAATAATTTAATTTCTTAAATTAAGAAATTCTGCTCACCAAAAGACACCATTAGAAGAGTACAGTCAAGGCACAGAGTGGGAAGAAATATTATATATATATGATATATATATTTATTTTATATAAAGGATATAAAATATATATGATATACACACACACATGTATATATATCCTATAAAGGACTCACATCCCTGATACATAACAAATGTTTGCAAGAAAAAGACAGCTAACCTGATAGAAAAATGGACAAAAATAATTCAAAGGCACACCACAGAAGAGGTTCTCTGAATAGCCCGTATATATATGAAGAGATGCTCAACTTCATTAATCATCAAAAAAAAAAAAAAAGCAATTAAAATCTCAGTGTGGCTAAAATGAAAAGCACTGAAAATGCCAAGTGTTGCCAAGGGTATCGAGTATTCAGAATTCATACATTGCTAGTGAGATGATACACTGATATAACCACTTTTAAAAAATTAAATATATGCCTATCCTGTGATCCAGCAATTACATCACCATATAGAAAGCCAACAAAAATGAAAACACATATTCACTGAAAGACATGAACAGGAGCATGATTTATTACTGCCAAAAACTGGAAAATACCCATCCATAGCAGAATTCATACAGTGGAAAATTGTGTTATGGTGTTAGCTATTAGTATAGGTATTAAAAAAAAAAAAAAAAGCAATTAAAATCTCAGTGTGGCTAAAATGAAAAGCACTGAAAATGCCAAGTGTTGCCAAGGGTATCGAGTATTCAGAATTCATACATTGCTAGTGAGATGATACACTGATATAACCACTTTTAAAAAATTAAATATATGCCTATCCTGTGATCCAGCAATTACATCCCCATATAGAAAGCCAACAAAAATGAAAACACATATTCACTGAAAGACATGAACAGGAGCATGATTTATTACTGCCAAAAACTGGAAAATACCCATCCATAGCAGAATTCATACAGTGGAAAATTGTGTTATGGTGTTAGCTATTAGTATAGGTATTATGTTTGTGGGGCTACTGACAACTGAAAAGGAATCGAAGGGAAGTTTCTGGGTTGCTAGTAAAATGTGTACTTTTGCTCCGGGTGTGCTGATTATATTTATTATAATCATGAATATATAATTGTATGTTCACTTGGTTAAAAATTCACCTAGAATCTATGCAATTTTCCACATATAGTTATATTTCATAAAGAAGTTATTTCACACTGGGGATGAACAGAGAAAGAATGAAAAGGGAGAATTGCCCACAAATGCTCAGGAAATAAATGAATTAAAACAAGTTCAATATTAGTCACTTTCTTCTGCCAATTGAACATGACTTCATGTGACATGCCAGGCAGAAAGCAGCCCCATGTTGAGGTGATTCAAACACCAATACCAAACTATGATGATGCTCACAAACGCAGAATTCCAGCACTCTTTCTCGGGGTTTGAAGAAGACAGAAGACAGTGTTTTCCCAGCCTGGGAAAGAAAGCCATTCTGCTAACAGTTTGTGGTTTTTGGTTTAGTAGGCAGGTCGTATCTCTTCAGTGATCTCTTCATCCAGTCTTGTGGTTTTAAATGACATCTAAATGCTGATGATTCCAAAATATAGAAACCCACCTCAAACCTCTCCACTCAACTTCAGAATTATATAGCTTAAATCATACAAAATTGCCATTTTTATGGATCAAAAAGGGGGTGACTTTAGGTAGATCAACTGTGCAATATATATTTCTAATAGGTATCTCTAGTATAGCTTATCCCAAACCAAATCTTCCCCTCCTGCATCTGCCTGTCTCAATACATGGCAATCCTATAATTCCTTCACTCCAGCTAAAAACCTGGAGTCATCACTGACTCCTCTCTACCTCTAAAACCATGTGTCGAATTCATCAACAAGTCAATCCTGCCAGGCCTGCCTTAGAAATACATCCAGAATCAGATAACTTCTCCCCACCTTCACAATATCACCTTGGTCTGCTGCTGCTACTGCTGCTAAGTCGCTTCAGTCGTGTCTGAGTCTGTCCTACCCCATAGACGGCAGCCCACCAGGCTCCCCCATCCCTGGGATTCTCCAGGCAAGAACACTGGAGTGGGTTGCCATTTCCTTCTCCAAGGCATGAAAGTGAAAAGTGAAAGAGAAGTCGCTCAGTCATGTTCAACTCTTTGCAACCCCATGGACTGCAGCCTACCAGGCTCCTCCGCCCATGGGATTTTCCAGGCAAGAGTTCTGGAGTGGGTTGCCACTGCCTTCTCCTCACCTTGGTCTAAGGTGCCATTACTGACTACAGGACTTTCTGCAATAATTCTCTCCTCAGGCACCCTTCTCCCTCAGCCCCCATTTTAATTCATCCCAGCAGCAGAGTCACCCTTTCAAATGTTAACTCAGATTTGCATCACTATTGTGCTAAAAATTCTCCAGTAGTTTCCCATCTCCTTCCGAGAAAAGACCAAAGTCCTATATAGTTGCCCCAAAGCCCTATATCATTGGGTTCTCCCATCACCTCTCCAATTCAGACTCCTCCCACTCCACTCCTTGTTCATTCTGCTCCAGACACCCTGGTCTTGTTGCTGGTCCTCCAATATTCCAAGCACCCTCCCACCACAGGGCTATCTGCTGCTCCTTTTGCTGGAAACATTACAGATATTCTTAATATTTACACCTTCCTCTCCTTCAATTCTTTACTTCTCATTGGAACCTTTTCTAATAATCATATTTAAAATTAAAAACATCACCTAACAGGCACTTTTTACCACTTTCATGCTCTCCAGTCCTTCACAGCACTTATCACCATCTAACACAAAGTGGCCCTAGTAATAAAGAAAGTGAAAGTGATAGTCATTCAGACATGTCCAACTCTTTACAACCCCACGGACTGTGGTCCACCAGACTCCTCTGTCCATGGAATTCTCCAGGCAAGAATGCTGGAGTAGGTAGCCATTCCCTTCTCCAGGGGATCTTCCCAAACCTGGGTCTCCTGCCTTGCAGGAAGATTCTTTATTGCCTGAGATACCAGGGAAGCCCCTGCCTGCCAATGCAGGAGATATGAGAGACATAGGTTTGATCCCTGAGACGTGAAGATCCCCTGGAGGAGGGCATGGCAACCCACTCCAGTATCCATGCCTGGGAAATCCCCTGGATAGAGGAGCCTGGCAGTCTGTGGTTCATAGGGTCACAGAGAGTTGGACACAACTGAAGCAGCTTAACACACACATATGCAACATACTTTATATTTTACTTATCTATCACTTTATTATAAACAAATCAGATGTTCCATAAAGACATAGATTTGTTTGTTTTGTTTCCACAGTCTGAAACAGTTACACTTATCACCATCTAACACAAAGTGGCCCTAGTAATAAAGAAAGTGAAAGTGATAGTCGTTCAGACATGTCCAACTCTTTACAACCCCACGGACTGTGGTCCACAGACTCCTCTGTCCATGGAATTCTCCAGGCAAGAATGCTAGAGTAGGTAGCCATTCCCTTCTCCAGGAGATCCTTCCAAACCTGGGTCTCCTGCCTTGCAGGAAGATTCTTTATTTCCTGAGATACCAGGGAAGCCCCTGCCTGCCAATGCAGGAGATATGAGAGGCATAGGTTTGATCCCTGAGACGTGAAGATTCCCCTGGAGGAGGGCATGGCAACCCACTCCAGTATTCATGCCTGGGAAATTACCTGGATAGAGGAGCCTGGCAGTCTATGGTTCATAGGATCACAGAGAGTGGACACAACTGAAGCAGCTTAACATGCACATTGCAACATACTTTATATTTTACTTATCTATCATTTTATTATAAACAAATCAGAATATGTTTCATAAGGACATAGACATGTTTGTTTCCACAGTCTAAAACAGTGCCTGGCACACTGTATACATGAAATTAACATTCAGTAAATAAATGAATAATGAAAAAAGGAAAAAATACACATCAGGGACCCAGAATTCTTCCACCTGCCCACTCCACTATCCTAGGATGTGGCCCTTTTCCTTATGACCCAAGATAGCTGCCCAGTCTCTGACATCACATCCACATTCTAAGCAGTAGGACTCAGGAAGGAGGAAAAAGGCATGCCCCCTTATTTTAAGGAGACTTCCAGAAGTCCACATTTTTTCTCCGTTTCTATCTCATCATCCATAACAAGCCGTGCTTTCACAACCTCGGCATCATTGATATTTTGGGAAAGACAATTCTTTGCTATAGAGAGACTGATACACTGTAGGATGTCTAGAAGCATCTCTACTAGCATCCCACCAGACACCAGTGGAAACTGTCCCTCACACGACCTCCAAGTTGTAACAACTAAAACATCCCCACGTATTGCCAAATTTCCCACAGAAGGAGGGATATGCCTCATTGGGAACCATTGATCTCAATAGCAAATATCAGATGGTAAAGTTGAAATTCTGTACTTTGAGATACAGCAGGAGAATGCATGTTTAAGTATCCAGCAGTCTCCACTGAGAATACTCCTCCCCAGAAGCAAGCACCTCTGTCACCTTTTTGAGATAACTTCAGAAATATTCAATGCATACAAAACTGCTTATTTACATATAGTGTAGCCTCTGTCATACTGTTATGCCTTGTTTTTATTTCTCCCAACAAGGCAATTTTTTTTTCTGAGATGCAATATGACCTTTCTACTTATAGATTCTAGTTTTCTTTTATTCCTGAAAAGGTCTCTCAAATTCTAAAATTTCAATTTTAAAAATTCTCTTTACATATCAGTTCAGCTTCCTTATCTTCATTGATAATACCATCTATGGGTATTTTAGACTTTCTGTCTTCGATGTCTATTATTTTGTCCTAATCTTTTAAAAAATGCACCTGGTATTTTACATTTTTTCCTGCATCTTACGTTCGCCAGTGTCTTCCCTTTATAGTGTTGCCTTCAGTCCTTTGTTGAACTTACTTCTCTCCTCCATCTCTTCCCAAAGCTCTGTCAGGTCACAGAGCATCATCTTCTACCACCTCATCTTTTTGAATCTGGAGGCAATTACTTCATTATATCATTTTTTGTTAATGATGATATGTTTGATGATAACTTTTGTTACTCTTTGACAATATTTTTCTGGTGAATATTCTTTATTTGCTGTTATTTGTTCCATTCCTTTTCTGTATTCTTCTAATTTCTTTATATAAACATCCTGTGATCATTCTCTTTTCACCGTTACTCATGAGTGAGTTGAGTCTTGCTTACATGTATGCTAACTCACCTCACTTGCGTCTGACTCTTCGCAACCTCATGGACTGTAGCCCATCAGGCTTCTCTGTCCATGGGATTCTCCAGGCAAGAATACTGGAATGGGCTGCCATTCCCTCCTCCAGTGGATTTTCTGAGCCCAGGGATCGAACCCATGTTCTTATGTCTCCTGCATTGGCAGGTGGGTTCTTTACCACTAGCACCACCTGGGAAGCAGGAGATGAGTCTTAACTAAATTAAATATTTGTAGAAAATATCTCATCCACATTCCAGGCAACAGTAGGGAGGACAAGAGTTTTCTCCAGCTTTTTGTATTTTTTTTAACAGAGACTTTCCAGAATTCCCTCCCAAAAATTTTTCTATATTTTCCTATAAATATTTCAAGTATTTTTCTATAAAAATATTTATAGAAAATGTCACCAAGGACTGGAAACCAAACTGGAAAGATTCCTGTTTGTTATATGAAGCTGTGAGTGGAATTAAAGTTTTAGACTTTTCCCTGCCTTAATCAGCAGTGACCCAGAGCCATCTGATCTTCTCACAATACAGATTCTCTCTCCTCACTCTGCCTCATCTGCAGTTTGCTTCCTGTCACTATGTCTTGTCTGTGTAATTTCTCATTCAGTCCTGCCTGTGATTCTCTTTATCAGCGAGGCTTGGCAAATTCCCTGTAACTAGTCCTGACATATTCTCTCTGCCCCAAATAAGAATAAGATGAAGACCCACAGCTACTACTAACATTTATTCTCTTTTCTTCTTATTTCCATGGAACCAAACTTGGATCTGCTTGCCTGACATGCAGCAAAAGCCAGTCTGCTGGCACCAGGCTGTGGTGAAGGAAAGCGCAGGGTTTATGGCAAGGTGCCCACCATGAGGCCAAGGAAAGAGAACAGACAACGCATACCCAACTCCCCCGTAGCTTTCAGGGACAGGATTTTAAAGGCAACACTAGGATGAGGATTGTAGAGTGCCTTTTCAGCTTGTGGACATTCTTCTAATTGATTGGTAGTGAGGTCAGTTCAGTAGCTCAGTCGTGTCCAACTCTTTGCAACCCGATGAACCGCAGCTCGCCAGGCCTCCCTGTCCATCACCAACTCCCGGAGTCCACCCAAACCCATGTCCATTGAGTCAGTGGTGCCATCCAACCATCTCATCCTCTGTCATCCCCTTCTCTTCCTGCCCCTAATCTTGGTGGTGAGGTAACCAGATGGTATTTTGGGAGTCAACATCATCAACTTTATGGTTCCAACCAGTCTGAGGTCTGCATGCTGGTCATCAGCATGCAATTAACTTCTTCCACCTGATGGGAGTTTCAGTATCTGCAACACAACACAAGGATATGGCTCAGGATATTAACTGTAGCCTCTGAGGAGGAACTAAAGGGTCATTACTTTGTTTTATGGCTAAGCTGTTAGGATTTTGCCTTGCTTGACTATTTTTCTTCGTTTCTGCATTTTCTCACTTCCCTGATTAAATTTGCTTTTTTGGAATTTGAGAAAGGCCTAGGAAGCTGAAGTTTTTCTATAATTAAGAGTCAGGGGACACAGAAGTCTGTCCCTGGGAGGCCTCACAGGGTACTGGCCAGTTTCAAATTTTAGAACTTCTCTACATTAGAGACAGCAATGTGGATGTTTAGTCACTCAGTCATGTCTGACTCTTTGTGACTCTGTGGACTGTAGCTTGCCAGGCTCCTCTGTCCATGAAATTTTCCAGGCAAGAATACTGGAGTGGGTTGCCATTTCCTTCTCCAGGGGATCTTCTTGATACAGGGATTGAACTGGGTCTCCTGCATGACAGGCAGTCTCCTGCATTGCAGGAGGATTGTTTACGACTAAGCCACCAGGCTAAACTGCTAAAAGATTCCTTTTCTGGACGTCTTTGCAGCTGTATGTGACATTCAATCAGGTTCTAATGGATATCTTTGGGAGAGAATTCTGGAAAGTCTCTATTTTAAAAAATACAAAAAGCTGGAGAAAACTCTTGTCCTCCCTACTGTTGCCTGGAATGTGGATGTGATGACTGATGCTCCAGCAAACTCTTGCATCATGAAGTTACCACAGAGATGGAAGCTACACACCAGAAAGCTGGCCCAAAAAGCAGAAAACCTGGCTTTTTTTTTTTAATAGTGGAGCCACTACACCAGCTCTGGACAGCAAACCTCTAGACTTCTCTTATGTGAGAGAAAACCAGACTTCTGGTATTTTAGATGTTCTGTTAGATGTACTTGAACTTAATCCTTACTAAAACAGCAAAGCCTTGGCCCTAAGGGTGTATTACTGATTTTGAAAATCCACTCTGTGAGACTTGCAAGATCAGCAGCCAAAGACATCCTCTCCTGATGGAAGAACCACTGTCTGACTTTCACTGCTTCTGACATCTCTTCCTCAAATATTATAGTCTGGAGTCACAAATGTCTCCTAGTGTTCTTTAAGATGGAATATGAGTTTCTCAATTTTGAGTATTCTTTTTTCTTAAATTCAAGAATAGATAGTTGGAATGCTTCTCTGTTCTACTGCTTTAAAACTGGAAGGAGGAGACTTTTTTTTTAAGATAGGGAAGAAATAGTTTGAAACAGCAAAAGGAAATATGAAGGGCACAATCTCTGCTTCCAGGCTCTGATTTATGAGAGATACAAGCTTCACACAGGAAGCCTGCAGTGCAAACGATATCATCAGGGGACAGCTTGTTTTTTACGGTAAAAATACAGCACTCAGAGAAGACGCAGAGGATAGAGAGCTCTTGACTAAATGATAACCCGAGAGTTCCAAAGGTTGAAAGGACAAGGGGGCGCATTGGGTGGTCAGGATTATATGGTCATTAGGAGTCAGGGTGATAATAGGTGAGCTGGGAGACAGCTTTCCTGGTGACAGGAAAACTGGTAAGTTTCCTAATAGTAGCCTCCAGAGGAAGGCAGACTCATCCTTTCAGACTACCTGTGAGGGCAGATAGATATTTGTTATTCAGTCCAACTTTGCAACCCCACGCAGCACACCAGGCTCCCTTGTCCTTCACTATCTCCTGGAGTTTGCTCAAACTCATGTCCATTGAGTCAGTGCTGTTCCTTGCATCTCCTGCATTGGTAGGCAGATTCTTTGGGCTTCCCAGGTGGCTCAGTGGTAAAGAATCCACCTGTCAATGCAGGAGAAGCAAGAGGCACAGGTTCAAATCTTGTGTGGAGAAGAGCCCCTGGAGGAGGAAATGGCATCCAATTCCGGTATTCTTGCCTGGAAAAGCCCATGGACAGAGGAGTCTGATGGGCTACATCCCATGGGATTGCAAAAAGTTGGACACAACTGAGCACTCTTTTACTGACTTGCACACAGGGTGACCTGGGAAGCCTTACAATATCTTCAGAGCCTTGATATTCAATACTATCAGTCTCGCATCACCTAAAATTTACAGAAATCTTCCCTCTACTCCCTTCCATTGTATTCAAAGATACTTAACACAACTGCAATAGTTAGATGTGGGGGGCGGGGGGCGAGTGGGGAGGAGCAGGGAAGCCTGGAAGAAAAGTTAGGTGTAGGCAGGTTTTTCTACTTAAACACAACCTCTCCTGAAGGAAGGAAAAGCTGGGGTGGCGACCTGGGGTGGGGTGGGGTGAAGGGGGGTAGTGAAAGGTGGAAATAGAAAAACACAAATGATTATGCCAAATACTATCCTACTCCCAAAGCACACTCTTTCTTTGATTCTCTGCACAAGCTGTCCACCCCCTTTTCTCTGCTGTGACCACAGCCAAACCCTGCTTTCATGTCAGCAGAGTAGTGATGCCTTCTTGGGGAAAAGGAGGGGCCCTCAGAACCTCTCTGCCCGGAGACATCCCCCCACCCCCAGCCGCTCTTGTTCCCCATAGACTCCTTTTGACCCTCATTCTATAAAAGTAAGGTTTTTTAAATGCTTTTCAAGGAAGGTCTTATCCACCTTCAAAACAGAAAACATACAGGGTGTTAGTGTTCTGGCTGAAGCAGAGGCAGGGCTCTTGAGCTCTGTGTTCTCAGCTTCCCCCTGGCCCTGCCATCCTAGCCTCACCGCCCCCTACACACACACACACACACACTCTCTCTCTCTCTCTCACTCTCATCTCCTAAAAAGCCTGGACTAGGGTGACCTACCCATCCCGGCTTGCCCAGGACTTTCTGGGTTTAGCACAGAAAGTCCCACAGCTCAGGAACCCCCTCAGTTTCCCACAAACTGGGATGGTTGGTCACTAACCCTAAATATGCCTCCATGATGGTTTTAAAAGCACTGATTTTAAAAAAACTCATTGTCCTTGTCAAAATATAAGCATTTCGAGTAAAGGTAACATTTTAAGCCGTGGTTGGTCATTGCCAGCTTAGCATGAGTTAGTTCATCTGCTACTTCCAAGCAGCAGCCAGGTGAAGAATGGGATTTGACAATGAAAAGGACGAGTATGGCTGCCCTTAAGCATGCCCTGTCAGTGTTCTTGTCAAAGTCACATTCATTCACCCAGTTTCCACAGGAATACCCTAGCAGAGCACCCCAAAGCTGCACCCACTCCATGCCCAAGCAGCGTCTCCCTTCCCCAGATGAGGAAATATGCAGTCAAGGCTGCATCACAGACTAAAACTAAGGGCCCACATGGGGATCAAGCCTTGACGTCTATGTTACGCTCTGAGCCCAAGTCTCCGAATAGACTGAGAGAACAAGTCCACCACAGCAATGCAAAAACAAGAAGGGAGTTTATTGCTAACTCGAGTTAGGGCGCTCTGCCACATCCAATGCAGTGGAGTGAAGCAAGAGAGCCCCGAGCCCAGAATTACAGAGTTATTTATAGGTTTAAGACAAAGACAGATATTTGGCATGAGCTGATTGGTTATACAATGCGCGTGCACGGATTTAGGATTTTGTGTCTCATGTGGATTGGCTCATATCATGAATAGGTTGTTATTTTCCTGATTGGGCCTCCATTATGTCATCCCGGAAGATCTCACAGAATGACTCAGGGATTTTCTTTGGCCTAGTACATCCCATATAAGCCTGTCATGGCATTAATGAGGCTGTGTGATCCTAACAGTCTATAGAGTAGCTCTGAAGCCAGACCTAACCAGCCAGACTGAAGCCTGTATAATTGGCTTGGAAAAGCTTTCAGGCACCAGAGTCTCTCACAACAGTGGGGACCAAAGCCTGAACCAGAGACGGAGCGCCCAAAGGAGAAAGGGACCAGTCAAATGTATCCAGATGCTCCCCTTTGCTGGCAAAGCTGTCCAGATGCTCATGCAGTGTTAATTAAGCCCAATTCTAATTAATCTGTGACCTTATTCAAAACAACTGTCTCCCTCAGCCTCTAATGCCTCTCCAGATTCATCTGTCCTTTCCCTCTAAGAAGAGTCTGAGGGTTTGTTTTCATTATTAAGTTTAATTGAAAGGTGACTGAGCCACGGTCTTTCATAAACAGGGAAATGCCCACCAGTAGAACTCACAGACCAGAGGGGTGGCAGGGAGGCAGCAGAGACATAACTTCTACAGTCTGTATACTGACGAGAGGCTGGGTCCAGCCTGGACCACTTCAAAGCTACCCATCAGACCTCACACATTAAAAAACTGAAAGCACATGTTGTGTTTAGAACAGCTGCACTCAGCGTGGCATCCTTGAGGCCATGGAGAGATGGGCTTGAGAGCATGAAGAGACATGAGAGAGGAGCGGCACAGACAAGGAAGCAGCAGTCGAAGGGTTAAGATCCAGCCTCTGTCCTCAAACCCAGAGCTTCCTACTCACATGCCAGGGCACTTTGTGCTACAAGTGACTCGCAGGTGTTTCTGAAGGAGGAAACAAAACAGGCTCTATCTTGAAAGCAGGACTCCATCTTGGGCCAGACTGTGGACTTTGAACAATATACCTGGTATCTATGGAAATGACATACCAACTGGAAAACCAGACCCCTGGAAGGAAGAGCCCCAGGGCTCTCCATTGCCTAAAAGAATACCCTAATTATCTGTGTAACCGAACAGAATCATAGTCTATTATGCTTTTTGAAGTGTGACCGCAAGTCTATTGATAATTGTCCACTGTTAACTACCTAGGCTTAATGCATATGAATCACTGGTTAACTTTGATTCTATCTTTCTTTTTCCTTTGTTCAGACTATTCAGGGAATTCGGGGAAGTAGATTTGTGCATGTATACTTAGGGTATATAAGGTTTTCACACAAAGCTGGTCAGTGTCCTTGGCTAAGAGGAGACTCCGCCTTGGGCCTGCCGGTGCAATAAGCTGCCCTCCACTATCTGGACTGTCCTTCTGAGTGAGCTTGTTTCTCGGAACACATGGCTACAACATTTCCAGATGTTGAGTTCCTCTGCACTGGTTGAGGCTTGGGGGACCTGGAGACACCACTCAATGGCCTTCAGCTGTGAGCACCCTTCCTCATGTCCCCACTAGGCTGCAGGAATATAACGATCCTTACCCGTGCTGTGTTTAAAGAAGGTCGACACAGTATTTAACATGTTAGAAAGCCCTGATATGAACCCATTCATGTGTGTGAGCTCAGTTGCTCAGTCACATCTGGCTCTGTGTGATGGTACTGTAGCCCCAGGCTACTCTATCCACGGGATTTTATAGGCAAGACTACTAGAACACATTGCCATTTCCTCCTCCAGGAATCCACTCGTGACCCCCATCCAATTCTGTATCAACACCTATGTTTCTTTTCTATCAGAACAAATACCCCGGAGGAGGGGGAAAAAGATGGCGGAGGAATAGGACGGGGAGACCACTTTCTCCCTCACTACTTCATCAAAAGAACATGTCAACGCTGAATAAATTCCACAGGGCAACTTCTGAATGCTGGCAGAGGACATCGGGCATCCAGCAAAGCAGATCATTGGCTTCAAAA
>SJYC01038453.1:0-14021 GCA_006408675.1 Madoqua kirkii
GCTGCGGTTCATGGGGTTGCAAAGAGTCAGACACGACTGAGCAACTGAACTGAACTGAAGCTATTCTTATTTTGTTGTTGTTCTTCAGTAGCTAAGTCATGTCTGACTCTTTTGCAACCCCATAGACTGTAGCCCATCAGGCTCCTCTGTCCATGTATTTCCCAAGCAAGAATACAGCTGTAGGTTGCAATTTTGTTCTCAAAACAATGGGCAGAAGAACTGAATAAATATTTTCCCACTGAAGATACACAAATGGCCAGAGACTAAGTGAAAAGATGCTCAGCATCACTAATCATCAGGGAAATGCAAATCAAAACCACAATGAAATGTTACCTCACACCTGTTAGAATACCTATTATCAAAAATACAAGAAATAAGTATTGGCTAGAGTGCAAAGGTCTGAACCCTTGTACACTATTGGTGGGAATACCAAATGTTGCAGCTTCTGTGCATTGTTTGTTAATATGAGTTATATAATGACCCACAGAGATCAGTAAATGATCAAAAATGCTGGTGGAAATTTCTACAATCATCTAGATTTGTGATTAGTCAGAATTAGATTGGCGTTAATCTTATTAAAGTCCCATAAACTGTTTTGGCTTCTCTTTTCTCCTTTATAAAATGAGGAGAGTGGTGAAGATTAAATGATATAATCAATGGGAAGACTCTGACAAACTGCCAAGTGTTCAATACAAGTTTATTAACATAATTACATAGATATTCATTTTAGTTTGCAATATTTCCCTTGGAAATTTTACTATACTGCAAGTGTGTTATTAATAATCTTAGTTGTAACAAACCAATAGTTCACTTCAGTCACTCAGTTGTGTCTCACTCTTTGCATCCCCAAGGATTACAGCTCTCCAGGCCTCCCTGTCCATCACCAACTCCCAGAGCTTGCTCAAACTCTTGTCCATTGAGTCAGTGATATCATCCAACCATCTCATCCTCTGTAGTCCCCTTCTCCTCCTGCCCTCAGTCTTTCCCAGCAGCAGGGTCTTTTCCAGTGACTCAGTGCTTCACAACAGTTGATCAATAACGAAGTACTTTTTAAAGTATTAAAATAGAAATTTTAATTTTTATGCCTGTCTCTTCCTTTATATTTGTTCTACTCTAAAAGTACAGTTTGAATTTTCCATCATGAGATCATAGATGTTAGTCCTGATAGAGCTGGAGAATAGGGAGAAGCAGTATTTCTTTCATTCTACCCTCTGTGACAGTCTAACAGCTTTTGGCAAGCAGAGGAAGAAATAATTCTCAATCTGTCCTTAAGCCTTGAATCTAA
Organism: Madoqua kirkii; assembly: GCA_006408675.1. Classification (NCBI taxonomy): domain Eukaryota; kingdom Metazoa; phylum Chordata; class Mammalia; order Artiodactyla; family Bovidae; genus Madoqua; species Madoqua kirkii. The sequence goes on from SJYC01038453.1 coordinate 1,286, forward strand.
ATCTTACTATTTTACACTCAACCATAAATTATTTATCTAGACAGATATCTCACTGTCTCTCACATTCATTTTATGATAAATGATTTACTTTTTTTTAAAGGCAGAAGCTTCTTTGAATTATAATTAGTTGGAATTCTATTAAAATTCAATTTCACTATAGAAAAGTAGATCAAAAGCAGGTTTATTAACAGAGAGTATTTCCTCGTATTCTCCCCAGGAAATATGTTACAATGAATTTTACCAATTTAATTCTCCATATTTAGAATCTCATGATAAATCACACTGCACCACAACATTCTGGGAACATGTTTTCAGACACAGTACCAACTCAAGATTATACATACATGACTTGGAATCAGGCATCCTGGTACCTGAATCACAGCTCTATTATCAACTGGTGACCTGGAACAATTTAACATTCCTGTACCTCAGTTTCCCATCTGCATAAGGGGAATAATAAAAGCACCTGTCCATTGGGTGTATATAAGGGTTACACAAAATAGTTAAACAATAACCCTTGATCCCTAGCTCATCACAGTTACATTTCTTTGAGGGATGGTTTCACGTTTTAAAAATAACCTCTCAAAGGTATCACACATTTCAAAAGATCTGAAAAAAATATATTTAATTTGTTATCCCTCTTTAACAATGACACAAAATTATAAATTGTTTTCCAAAAGATCTGAAAAAAGGTCTGTATTTTTAAACACATTGAAGATTGAAAGATTGGGCTTCCCTGGTGGCTGAGAGGGTAAAGTGTCTCTCTGCAATACAGGAGACCTGGGTTCTATCCTGAGTCAGAAGATTCCCTGGAGAAGGAAATGGCAACCCACTCCAGTCCTCATGCCTGGAAAATTCCATGGACAGAGAAACATGGTAGGTTACAGTTCATGGGATAGCAGAGTCTCCCATGACTGAGCAACTTCACTTCTCAAGATTGAAATAAAAAATTGAGAATATTTGTTTTTCTACATATTTAGTCCAAAGCAGATACTTTAAAACAAAAGTGAAGATACAACTTGGCAAGGTCAGGACCATTGGTAATCATTCCTCTCTGCCTCATGAAAATGCTTCATAAATCCAATTGTCTCCATTTTGATCTGTGAAAGTCTTGTGAGAGTATTTGGGCTATTGTTTGCCATAAAGAATGCTTATGATGCTTTATTTCATTCTCTTTTAAATTACATTGAATAATGAGTAATCATACTTCTTTTAGTAAGATGATTGCTAGGTCCACCCATGTTGCTGCAATAGCATCATTTCTTTCTTTCCTGTGGGTGCATAATATTTCATAGTTTGTGTGTGTGTGTACACAACATCTTCTGTATTTATTTATCTGTTGAAGGATATTTAGGTTGATTCCATTTATTGGCTATTGTAAATAGTGCTGCTATAAATACTGGGGTGTGTGAACCTTTTTGAATTATGGTTTTCTTTGGATATATGCACAGGTATCAGGTTGAAGAGTCATATGGTAACTCTGTTTTTAGTTTGTTAAAGAATCTCCATAGCAGCTATATCAATTAACATCCCTACCAACAGTGTAAGAGGGTTCCTTTAATCCACATTGTCCCCAGAATTTATTATTTGTAGAATTTTTGATGATGGTCATTTTGCCCAGAGTGAGGTGATAGCTCATTGTAGTTTTGATTTACATTTCTCAAATAATTAGTAATGTAATGCATCTTTTCATGTTCCTACTGGCCATATTGTTTGATTGCCTTCTTTGGAGAAATGCCTATTTAGGCCTCTGGCCCATTTTTCAACTGGATTGTTTGTTTTCATATTGAGCTACATGAGCTGTTTTTATATTATATTTTGAAGTTTAATCCTTTGTTGATTGCATCATCTGCAAATATTTTCTTCCATTCTGTAGGCTGTCTTTTTGTTTTGTTTATGGTTTCCTTGATTCCCTGGTGGCCCAGATGGTAAAGTATCTGCCTACAATGCAAGAGACCCAGGTTCAATCCCTGGTCGGAAAGATCGTCTGGAGAAGGAAATGCCAACCCACTCCAGTACTCTTGCCTGGAAAATCCCATGGATGGAGAAGCATGGTAGGCTGCAGTCCATGGAGTCACTAAGAGTGGTACAGGATTGTGCCACTTCACAAGAGGGTGATGGATTCACGCACAATCTGGCCACTTGCCATAGACAATAGGCCCTGATCTAGGCACCTCCTCTTCGGCTTCCCTCGTGACTCAGACGGTAAAGCGTCTGTCTGCAATGCAGGAGACCAGGGTTCGATTCCTAGGTTGGGAAGATCCCCTGGCAAAGGAAATGGCAGCCCACTCCAGTATTCTTCCCTGGAAAATCCCATGGATGGCAGAGCCTGGTAGGCTGCTGTCCATGGGGTCCCAAAGAGTTGGACATGACTGAGTGACTTCACTTCATTTCACTTTGCTGTGAAATTTTTAAGTATAATTAGATCCCATTTGTTTCATTTTTGTTTTTATTTTCATTATTCTAGAAGACAAATCCAAAAAGATATTACTACTATTTATGTCAAAGAGTGGTCTACCTATATTTTCCACTAAAAAGAGTCTAAAACAAATAACACAAATGAACTTATATACAAAACAGAAATAAACTCATAGATGTAGAAAACAAACTTATGGCTATCGAATGGGAAAGGGTGGGGAGATTTAAATTAGAAGTTTGGGATTAGCATATGCTGCTGCTGCTGCTAAGTCGCTTCAGTGGTGTCCGACTCTGTGCGACCCCATAGGTGGCAGCCCACTGGGCTCCTCTGTCCCTGGGATTCTCCAGGCAAGACTACTGGAGTAGGTACATGTTATTATATAAAAGAAAAAAACAACAACAACCTACTGTAGAGCACAGAGAACTCTTCTCAAAACTCTGTAATGACCTATCTGGGAAAGTGAAGTTGTTCAGCTGTGTCTGACTCTTTGAGACCCCACGGACTGTAGCCTACCAGGTTCTACCGTCCACAGGTTTTTCCAGGCAAGAATACTGGAGTGGGTTGCCATCTGCTTCTCTAGGAGATCTTCCTGACTCAGCAATTAAACCCAGGTCTCCTGCATTGTAGGCAGATACTTTACCTTCTGAGCCACCAGGGGAAAGAATCTAAAAAATGGGTGGATATATGTATAACTGATTAATTTTGCTGTACAGCAAAAGTTGCTGTACAAACTTTGATGTACCTTTTTTATTTAGTATAGGGTCCAAAAATTCTTTTAATGAATTTCTGTGATTTAATCCTTTCTTTGCACAGTTAGCTCTAAAAATACCCAAGCATTTTGATTATGTAAAATATAATCCATCATGGAAATAACTGTACATATTGCTTGTAACTTACATAATTTCTACCACACAAAGTGTATATTAAATTATGATGTCTCTACAGATGGTTAACAAACACATGAAATGATGCTCAACATCACTCATTATCAGAGAAATGCAAATTAAAACCACAGTGAGGTGCAATCTCACGCCAGTCAGAATGGCTGCCATCAAAAAGTCTACAAATAATCAATGCTGGAGAGGGTGTAGAGAAAAGGGAACCCTTTTACACTGTTGGTGGGAATGCAAACTAGTACAGCCACTATGGAGAACAGTCTGGAGATTCCTTAAAAAACTGGACATAGAACTGCCTTATGACTCAGCAATCCCACTATTGGGCATACATACCAAAAAAACCAGAATTGAAAGAGACACATGTACCCCATAATCTGGCCACTTGCCATAGACAATAGGCCCTGATCTAGGCACCTCCTCTTCGGCTTCCCTCGTGACTCAGACGGTAAAGCGTCTGTCTGCAATGCAGGAGACCAGGGTTCGATTCCTAGGTTGGGAAGATCCCCTGGCAAAGGAAATGGCAGCCCACTCCAGTATTCTTCCCTGGAAAATCCCATGGATGGCAGAGCCTGGTAGGCTGCTGTCCATGGGGTCCCAAAGAGATGGACATGACTGAGTGACTTCACTTCATTTCACTTTGCTGTGAAATTTTTAAGTATAATTAGATCCCATTTGTTTCATTTTTGTTTTTATTTTCATTATTCTAGAAGACAAATCCAAAAAGATATTACTACTATTTATGTCAAAGAGTGGTCTACCTATATTTTCCACTAAAAAGAGTCTAAAACAAATAACACAAATGAACTTATATACAAAACAGAAATAAACTCATAGATGAAGAAAACAAACTTATGGCTATCGAATGGGAAAGGGTGGGGAGATTTAAATTAGAAGTTTGGGATTAGCATATGCTGCTGCTGCTGCTAAGTCGCTTCAGTGGTGTCCGACTCTGTGTGACCCCATAGGTGGCAGCCCACTGGGCTCCTCTGTCCCTGGGATTCTCCAGGCAAGACTACTGGAGTAGGTACATGTTATTATATAAAAGAAAAAAACAACAACAACCTACTGTAGAGCACAGAGAACTCTTCTCAAAACTCTGTAATGACCTATCTGGGAAAGTGAAGTTGTTCAGCTGTGTCTGACTCTTTGAGACCCCACGGACTGTAGCCTACCAGGTTCTACCGTCCACAGGTTTTTCCAGGCAAGAATACTGGAGTGGGTTGCCATTTCCTTCTCTAGGAGATCTTCCTGACTCAGCAATTAAACCCAGGTCTCCTGCATTGTAGGCAGATACTTTACCTTCTGAGCCACCAGGGGAAAGAATCTAAAAAATGGGTGGATATATGTATAACTGATTAATTTTGCTGTACAGCAAAAGTTGCTGTACAAACTTTGATGTACCTTTTTTATTTAGTATAGGGTCCAAAAATTCTTTTAATGAATTTCTGTGATTTAATCCTTTCTTTGCACAGTTAGCTCTAAAAATACCCAAGCATTTTGATTATGTAAAATATAATCCATCATGGAAATAACTGTACATATTGCTTGTAACTTACATAATTTCTACCACACAAAGTGTATATTAAATTATGATGTCTCTACAGATGGTTAACAAACACATGAAATGATGCTCAACATCACTCATTATCAGAGAAATGCAAATTAAAACCACAGTGAGGTGCAATCTCACGCCAGTCAGAATGGCTGCCATCAAAAAGTCTACAAATAATCAATGCTGGAGAGGGTGTAGAGAAAAGGGAACCCTTTTACACTGTTGGTGGGAATGCAAACTAGTACAGCCACTATGGAGAACAGTCTGGAGATTCCTTAAAAAACTGGACATAGAACTGCCTTATGACTCAGCAATCCCACTATTGGGCATACATACCAAAAAAACCAGAATTGAAAGAGACACATGTACCCCAATGTTCATCGCAGCACTGTTTACAATAGCAAGGTCATAGAAGCAACCTAGATGTCCAGTGGCAGAAGAACTGATGAGGAAGTTGTGGTATATATACACAGTGGAATATTACTCAGCTATAAAAAAAAGAACACATTTGAGTCAGTTCTAATCAGATGGTTGAAACTGTGGCCTATAATACAGAGTTAAGTGAGTCAGAAAGAGAAACACCAATACAGTATATTAAAGCATATATATGGAATTTAGAAAAACGGTAACAACGACCCTACATGCAAGACAGCAAAAGAGACACAGATGTAAAGAACAGACTTTTGGACAATGTGGGAGAAAGCGAGGGTGGGATGATTTGAGAGAATAGCATTGAAACATGTATATTATTTTATGTAAAACAGATGAGCAGTGCAAGTTTGATGCATGAAGTAGGGCACTCAAAGCTAGTGCTCTGGGACAACCCAGAGGGATGGGGATGTGAGAGGAGGAAGAGGGGTTCAGGATAGGGGGACACATGTGCACCCATGGCTGATTCATGTCAGTGTATGGAAAAACACCACAATAGTGTAAAGTAATTAGCCTCCAATTAAATAAATTAAGAAATAAAAACTTAAGATGTCTTTAACTCATTTGTTTCTGATTTCATTTTAATTTGACATCCCAAACAGAAAAATAAAGATTACATGTATTTATAGTATAGTTGTATCTATATTTTTCATATTAAAAAATATATACAACATATATACAATACACCATAGCCAAGAATGTTGACAGCTTAATATTAGAAAATCTCTTAATCATAAAAATCAGTACCGATAAGTTAAAAGAAAAAAAGATGCTTATTTTGACAAATATCAAAAAAATCATCTGATTAGCACTACAGAGACATAATGATGCTTCTTTAGAGTAACACAGCAAACAAAAAGCTGACAACATTTTAAATGTATTCAAAGTTTAGTGAAGAATGAGGAAACCTTTAGGACACTTTACCCTTTTATAATATCTAGAATGAAACATTTTTCATTTGTACTATGTAAACATCAAAGGTAAAGGAACATGCTAAACATTTTCATATAGATGGAAATGTAGTCTTTCACAAAATCTAAATAGTACACTATTTCCCAAATAGTTTTCTTTAGATCTTGTGACTATTTCTTGAAAGAATAGTTCTATTAAATAAGCTGGTAATTAGCATGAAAAAATTTGAGAGAAGCTTTTAGAAAAATGGGTGTTTCAAACAAACTAGAAGCCCCTTTATTTATGATTTTCTTTATAGCATTATAGTCATGAGCATGTTTAAAGGAACTTTTAAAAGATCTAAGCACACTAACGGAGAAGGCAATGGCACCCCACTCCAGTACTGTTGCCTGGAAAATCCCATGGACGGAGGAGCCTGGTGGGCTGCAGTCCATGGGGTCGCTAAGAGTCAGACATGACTGAGCAACTTCACCTTCACTTTTTACTTTCATGTATTGGAGAAGGAAATGGCAACCCACTCCAGTGTATGTTTGTAGTAGTACAAAAGAGAGCATGTACATAAAGTTTAACAAATGGAATACTATGGACTAGGAGGCAGTGAGGTACCTATTGAAGCTATAATATAAAGGCTGTAAAAATATGAGGCTGTTATAAAAAGAAATAAGAAGAGAAAGTGTTTAATCTAGGGCTGTATTTAATAACAATAGTAAACTGGTCCTTCAGGACCAAGAATGGAATAATGTTTGAGTATGATTTAAAATTTCAGTTAATGTTTGATTTTTAAAATATTTGTTCACACTGCATTACAGAATTACTAAAGGTAGAAGACTATTCTATCTCACTTAACAATACCTGTAGTGCTAAGCATTAAAAAAAGTTACTCTCTCATCACACAGCAAAACCTCTATTTTCCTTACCTATTTTTGACCTTATAAAAGTACTTGCATTTTCAAAGCAGAAAAGTACCTATAACTTTACTATGTTTTTGTCTCACCAGTTCTGATACCTCAAAAACAATGGCAACATGAATTATAAAAACTTATACTAGGGGTATAAATTCTAATCAAAATTGTAAAACTGATAAGTAACACTTTGTGTATAATTTAACTCAAAATTGACAAGAATATCTGAAAGTTATTACACAGAGATGCATCTGACAACAAAATGTTGAGATGCTGTCTGTGCATTTATACCAATAAGTGTAATGGTTTAAAAAATGTCCTACATGGAAATTTTGAAGTAAAATACCTGTTTTAAGGAAATGACAACCCACTCCAGTATTCTTTCCTGGAGAATCCCATGGACGAAGGAGCCTCGTGGGCTATGGTCCATGGGGTTGAAAAGAGTTGGACATGACTGAGTGACTAAACACATATAAAAATTTAGAGTACAAAATTGTGTATCTTGTGATTAATAAAATAATAAACAAATTCGTTGTGACTGACAGTAGAGCCAAAGCAACAGAGTCATTATGAGTTTACAAAGAAAAATTAGTTTCACTTAGTTTGTTACTCTTCCTAACTAACAGTTGGGGCCGATACTCTAAATCAGTCAAACTGACTGAATACACCAATCATAGTTATTCTAAGGTGTCACAGTAACATATTCAATCTTGATTTTTTCATTAATTTCCTCATATAATTAGGTTTATGAAATAAACAATTCTACTCACACTATCTGGCAAATAGCTTTCCAGAAATTCTGCCAGTAAGTAAAATTTGAGATAAATAGCTTTATTTGAAAAATTAGACAATTAAGTTGTGTATTACTGTTTACATTGGGTTGGCCAAAAAGTTCATTCAGATTTTTCTGTACTATCTTAGGGAAAACCTGAATGAATATTTTGGCCAACCAAATATATAATTTTAAAATATTTAAATTTAGTTAACTTTTGCATCTACTAATTTAAAATGTGTATTTACATATGTATGTGTGTATGCATGCACATATGAACAGTCCAGGATGTCTCACTCTTAAAAATTTATTCACTTCACCAGAAATCACTCACCAATATTTATTCCTGTTTTTCATTCAATTATCATGAACTTAGAGGACACTAATATCTGACTTTAGCTTCTCTGCTATTCAGAGATTCCACATACAATGCAAGCCTTAGAACTGGCCAGTGATTATCTCTTCCCTTTATATCACTAGGACTTTCACATTTGCTTGTTCTTAGAATTGTTTACTTTTCTATTTTTACTTGCTTTTCTAGGTAGACCACATAGTTATTTCTGGCACCATTGGTTCTTCCTAGGTAGATCACACAGTCATTTCTGGCACCATTGGTTCTTTCAAGGACTCTGATGGCCACTTAGGTGTCCAGCTTTTTATCCCTTTTATCATATCACTGTATTACAACATCTTAGTATTTTCTAACTTTAAATTATCAACATTGCTTTGAAAGTAGCACTATTTACATTAGTAGTTTGCAAGCACAAGCTGCTGTTTTCAAGTAAAAATAATTTTTTCAGAAACGATTATACTTCCCCTTTCTACTTTTGGAGTTTGGGCCCATATTCCTTGGTATTATAATTTTTTTCTCTTCCTACTGTAGTCATGTTAAGTGCTAAATTTAACAACTGGCTTTAAATAATTTAATTTCAAATTTAAACTTTTTCCTTCAATATCCATCTATGAGCATGCATAAAATTGGCCATGATTTATAAAAGAATATACTCTAAGTTTTCCATGGACTTCGATATTTCTCCTTCTTCCTTACTGACATCTTTACTTTTTTCCAAAATCTGAAATGTAATATAAAATTTGAAATTTATTTCAGAAAATAAACCACACCAATAATCATAATAGTCCAATATTTTTATTGTTTAGAAATTTCTGATTTGAAGGTAAACAAAATTGCCAAACCTCTGTCCATGCTCATCAAGTGGAAAAAAAGAGAAAAAAGCCCAAATAAAATAAGAAATAAAAAAGGATAAATCTCAACTGATACCATAGAAATACAAAAGTATCATAGGAGATTTCTATGAACAATTATACACTAATAAAGTTGACAGTGTAGAAGAAATGGGTAACTTTCTAGAAATATACAGCTCACAAAAATTAATCAAGAACTAGATCATTTGAACAGATCAATTACTAGAAGAGAAACAGACTCTGCAATAATAATTTAAAAAAACCTCCTACAAACAAAACTCCAGGATCAGAGGGCTTCAAAGGCAAATTTTACCAAACATACAAAGAAGAACTTATACCAATTCTTCTCAAACTTCCAAAACATTGAAGAAGAGAGAACAGTTCCAAAGACATTCTATGAAGCCACCATCACCCTGATAACAAAGACACTCCCCAAAAAGAAAATTACAAGCTAATATATTTGATGAGCACAGATGTAAAAATTTTCAGCAAAATATTAGTAAACAGAATTCAAAAGCACATAAAAAAGATCATATACCACAACCAAGTGGGACTCATTCCATGTTCACAAAGGTGATTCAAAATATGCAATCAAAGAATGTAATACATAACATTAACAAAAGAAAAGTAAAACCACATGATCATCACAACACATGAAGAAAAAGCATTTGAGAAATTCAACATGCATTCATGATTAAAAATATTATCAAACTGGGAATAGAGGAAATCTATCTTGATATAATAAGTTATTGACAGCCATGAAATTAAAAGACGCTTGCTTCTTGGAAGAAAAATTATAACAAAACTGGACAGCTTATCAAAAAGCAGAGACATTACTTTTCCAACAAAGGTCCGTCTTGTCAATTCTATGGTTTTTCCAGTACTCATGTATGGATATGAGAGTTAGACCATAAAGAAGGCTGAGCATCAAATTGATCCTTTTGAACTGCGGTGTTGAAGAAGACTTTTGAGGGTCCCTTGGACTGCAAGGAGATCCAACCAGTCAATTGTAAGGGAAATGAATCCTGAATATTCATTGGAAGGACTGATGCTGGAGCTGAAGCTCCAACACTGTGACCACCTGATATGAAAAATCTACTCACCAGAAATGACCCTGATCCTGGGAAAGAAAGAAAGGAGGAGGAGAAGGAGACAACAGAGGATGAGATGGTTGGATGGCATCACTGACTCAACTGACATGAGTTTGAGCAAGCTCTGGGAGATGGTGAAAGCATCTGCCTACAGTGTGGGAGACCTAGGTTTGATCCCTGGGTCAGGAAGATCCTCTGGAGAAGGAGATGGCAATCCACGCCAGTACTCTTGCCTGGGAAATCCCACGGACAGAGGAGCATAGTAGGCTACAGTCCATGGGGTCGCAAAGAGAAGAGTCAGACACGACTGAGCGACTTCACTTCACTTCACTTGGAGATAGTGAAGTGACAGGGAAGCCTGGCATGCTGCAATTCATGGGGTTGCAAAGAGTCAGACTTGCCTGAGAGACTGAACAATGAATAAAGACAAATCTACCACTAATATAATACTCAATGGTGAAAAGTTGAAAGCCTTCCCACTAAAATCTAGAACAAGGCAAGGATGCCTACTCTCTTCAACTTCTCTTCAACATTATTATCTTCAACAGCAATCAGAAAATAAAAAGAAAATGTACCCAAATTGGAAAGGAAGAGGTAAAATTGTCACCATATGCAGATGACATGATACCATACAGAGAAAACCCTAAGGACTCCACAAAAATCTATTCGATCTAATAAATTAATTCAGCAAAGTAGCAGGATACAAGATAACATTCAGAAATCAGTTGGATTCCTTTATATTTATAATGGAATATCAGAAAGGGAATGTAAAAAAATAAAAACACCTTTTAAAATCACAAATACAACATCAGTCACTTAGGAAAATTCGACCAAGGAGGTGAAAGACATATATTGAAAACTATAAAGTGTTAATAAAGGAAATAAAAGAGGATTCAAAGAAATGGAAAGATATCCCTACTCTTAGCTTAGAAGAATTTATATTATTAAAATGGAAGTACTACCCAAAGCAATCTATAGATTTAATGTGATCCCTATTAAATTATCATGACATTTTTCACATAACTAGAACAAATAATCCAAAAATTTACATGGAACCATAAAAGACCCAGGATTGATTGAGCAATCCTGAGGTGGGAGGTGGGAAACAAAGCAAGAGGCATAGCTCTCCCAGACTTCAGAATACTACAAAGCTACAGTAATCAAAATAGTGTAGTACTGGCACAAAAACAGGTATGAGGATCAGTGAGTAGAACAGAAGAGAGAGCTTACAAATAAGCCTACATAACTATGGTCAGTTAATATTTGACAAAGAAGACAAGAATATAAAGTGGGGGAAAGACTGCCTTTTCAGTGAGTGGCGCTGGGAAGTTGAACAGCTGTACATAAATCAATAAAGTTAAAACACATTTCCACATCATGTACAAAAATAAACTCAAAATGCCTTAAAGACTTAAATATAAGGTATGACACCAAAAAACTCCTAGAAGAGAATGTAGGCAAAACGTTCTCTGACATAAATCGTATGGATTTTTTTTTTAGGTCAGTCTTCCAAGGCAATAGAAATAAAAACACAAATAGACAAATAAGACCTAATCAAATGTATACATTTTTGCATAGTAAAGGAAACCATAAAAGAAGACAAAAACAGAATGGGAGAAAAGATTTGCAAACGATGTGACCAACAAAGGATTAATCTCCAAAATATACAAATAGCTTGTACAACTCAACAACAGCAACAAAAGTAACCCCAATTGAAAATGGGCAGAATACCTAAATTGATATTTCTCCAAAGAAGACATACAGATGGCCAGCAGGCACATGAAAAAAAAATGCTCAACGTCGCTAATCATGAGAAATGGAAATCAATACTACAATGAGGTACCACCTCACAATGATAAGAATAGCCATCATTAAAAAGTCTACAAATGACATACTAGAGAGAGTGCGAAGAAAAGGGAATCCTCTTACAGTGTTGATGGGAATGTAAGTTGGTACAGACACTATGGAAAATGGTATGGAGGTTCCCTAAAAAAACTAAAAATACAATTACCATACAATCCAGCAATTTCACTTTTCAGAATATACCTGAACAAAACTATAATTCAAGAAGATACGTGTACTCTTATATTCATAGCAACAGTATTCACAATAGCCAAAACGGAAACAACTAAACATCCATCAACAGATGAATGGATAAAGATGTGCTACACAGATACAATAGAAAACTAAGCCATAAAATGAACAAAATAATGTTATTTGAGGCAAGGTGGATAAAAGTAGAGATTATCATACTAAGTGAAGTAAGTCACAAAGATACCATTAGTATCACTTATAAGTGGAATCTAAAATATGGCACAAATGGGAGTTTGGGATTGGTAGATGAAAATTATTATACTTAGAATGGATAAACAATAAAGTTGTAATAAATAGCACAGGGAATTATACTCAATATCCTGTCATAAACCATAATGGAAGATAATATAAAAAAGAATTTATATACATGTATTCCAGAGTCATACTGCTGTACAGCAGAGAATGCCAGAACACTGTAAATCAACTATACTTCAATAAAAAAAATCCACTTTATAAATTTTGAACA
>SJYC01038456.1:0-38895 GCA_006408675.1 Madoqua kirkii
TATTGTCACCCTGCATATTTAACTTATATGCAGAGTACATCATGAGAAACGCTGGACTGGAAGAAACACAAGCTGGAATCAAGATGGCTGGGAGAAATATCAATAACCTCAGATATGCAGATGACACCACCCTTATGGCAGAAAGTGAAGAGGAGCTAAAAACCCTCTTGATGAAAGTGAAAGAGGAGAGTGAAAAAGTTGGCTTAAAGCTGAACATTCAGAAAATGAAGATCATGGCATACGGTCCCATCACTCCATAGGAAATAGATGGAGAAACAGTGGAAACAGTGTTAGACTTTATTTTGGGGGGGCTCCAAAATCACTGCAGATGGTGACTGCAGCCATGAAATTAAGAGATGCTTACTCCTTGGAAGAAAAGTTATGATCAACCTAGATAGCATATTCAAAAGCAGTGACATTACTTTGCCGACTAAGGTCCATCTAGTCAAGGTTATGGTTTTTCCAGTAGTCATGTATGGATGTGAGAGTTGGACTGTGAAGAAGGTTGAGTGCCGAAGTATTGATGCTTTTGAACTGTGATGTTGGAGAAGTCACTTGAGAGTCCCTTGGACTGCAAGGAGATCCAACCAGTCCATTCTGAAGGAGATCAACCCTGGGATTTCTTTGGAAGGAATGATGCTAAAGCTGAAACTCCAGTACTTTGGCCACTTCATGCGAAGAGTTGACTCATTGGAAAAGACTCTGATGCTGGGAGGGATTGGGGGCAGGAGAAGAAGGGGATGACAGAGGATGAGATGGCTGAATGGCATCACTGAGTTGATGGATGCAAGTCTGAGTGAACTCCGGGAGTTTGTGATGGACAGGGAGGCCTGGCATGCTGCGATTCACGGGGGTGCAAAAAGTTCGACACAACTGAGTGACTGAACTGAACTGAAGCCACAAAGTTTGTGGTAATTTGATATTGCAGCCATCGAAAACTAACATAGCCCCTTAAAAGAGAAGACTAGCTTAAAAAGAAAATTACAGGCATACCTCAGAAACGTTGTGAGTTCAGATCCAGACCAAGGTAACAAAGTGAATCACATGATTCTTTTTGGTTCCCCAGTGCATACAGAAGTTGTAGCTTAGTAAATGTGCAATACCATTATGTCCTGAAAAACCAATGCATATACCCTAATTTTAAAAATAATGCTATTGCGGAAATGGTGCCAATAGATTTGCTTGACTCAGGGTTGGCACAAACCTCAATTCATAACAAAAGCAGTAACTATGATGTACAATAAAGCGAAGCACGGTAAAATGCCTTATGACACTACTGTTTTCTTAATGCAGTAAAGGAGGAGAAGCTGATATTTTCAACTGTATAACAGAAGAAGGGGGAATGAAGATCAGCAGTTTTCATTCTCTTAACAAAGTGGCATGAGGAGGAATTGGGCTAAAATCAATCCAAGAAATCTCTGGGTTAGATATAAAGAGAAAATTACTACTAGTTAAAGTTGGCAAGAATTGGAGTGCATTTCCACCGGTGATTGTTGTGCAGAAAATCCCTTGACAGGCTTCCTGGAGGAGAACGCACAACAATTCAACAATTGCATGGGGATTAGTCAGACTTGCTAAAAAGCAAACTGGTGCCTTTGGACATTCTGTGCAGTTAGAAGAGGCTGCCAGTACTGGACTCCTGTTCAAGAAGACTGGGAAGCCAGGGCCCCCTGAGATTTGAGCAGATATATTTCTAGCAAAGGTATGCAGTTCAGAGGGTTGGATGTAGAGGACTTGACGGCTTCCACTTGTGGAGTAGAGGAGAAGCATCAGCTATGAGTAAATGTTTCACCTGCCAGGACCACTGGGGACTTTAGGATGGTCTGGAGGTCTGAGTCTACCCAGGTGCCAAGCAGCTCCGTGTGAGCCTGTAAACAATGTCCTATAGTGGTCAAGCTTATAAGCGTTAACATCAGACTGTCCTAAATTTGAATCTCAGTTCTGCCATTTACTCACTGTGTGACCTTAAGCAAGTTGACATGTTTACGTGCTTTGATTTTCTCCTGAGCAAATACTAAGTATCTATGGCAGTAAGTTCTTATGGGGGTTAAATGTGATAGTGCCTTTAACTGTAATATCGATTAATAATTATTTCAATTATTAATATCAATAATATAAAGTAGAATGCCTAGTAAATGTAAGCATTCATTAGCGAAAACACTATTATTTCTAGCAATGCAGTCAGCCCTGGCTGGAAGTCAGAGCAAGGTAATCAGACAAGAGTGGAAGGATGGCCACGTTAAAGATCCAGAGAGGCAGAGGAATCTAAAAATCCGAGACCCAGGAATCAGAAAGTAGGTGAGAGAGCAGCGACAAAACTTTAGTATCAATGTTCAAGCACCAGCAGCCTGCGAGGACAGCATTTGAGGCACTTTGCAATACCACTTACAGCTGCCCATTCCCCAGTGACTTGGAAGAACAAGGTAGGGACCTGGGAGCAACTTGCTAAAAACAGGAAGTAGAGCCCCCGTGCCTACCTGAGAGTGTCCTAGGGTTTCTCGTGTATTTTGATCTCTTTACCAAGGATGCTTGGCTTTCACACCATCATTTCCTCTCCTCCACTCATTTGCTTAATGAATATTTATGTGCTGTGTGTAAGGCATGTCTAGGTGCTGGAAACCAGCAATAAATACAACAGCCATAAAGCAGTCCCTGCCCTAATACACTCCAGTGCCGAGGACAGACTCCACTAATCAATGGATGGCATACTTTCCTACTGAGGCCCAGAGCCTCTACAGGTCCTTCTCAAGGCTGTCCAGCTTCCAACGAGCCACTGCCAATCAGAGTCGAACTTAAGACGAAAACTCTCTTGTATTCCTGCTTTGAGCTTCTGTGGTTGCTGATTAGACACACTGATCCCTTCACAAGAACAGGCCACTGTTTGTCTCACAGTCTAGTGCTAACAGGGAAATGATACTCTCAGAGCAACAACCACCAGAGTACCCATTTAAGACATGATGAATAATTGCTTTGACTACTATCACTGAAATGTTGTTGAATATTTTACTGAAGCATCCAGTAACTACACTGATCTAGGCTGAATTGATAGGAGTTTATATGTCATAATCTCAATTTGATGTACTATATTTATGATCTCCTCTCACATTACAGCTACCCATTCTGCCTTTGTCCAGTATTTTTCATTCTTCCCAAATACATATGCACACACACACACACACGCACACGCACTTAGAGGAGACTCGGACAGAACAGACAGATGTACACATGCAGAGCTGGTAGCCACCTGATCTGGTGGGAAATCAACCATAACACAGTGGAGTCAGTGGGTCTGGCTTCCAGACTCAGCTCTTCCACTGACATACCATGTGGCATTTTCTGCATCTGAGAAATGTAAATAACAAAATTTATATCATAACAAGATCAAAGTCGGCTTATCACAGTTCTTCTGCAACTCCAACATGATACTATGTTACAGGTCAAGACTTCCAATGGCTCTGATGTCACTCAGGCACTAGGGACGCCACTTCCCACCTCCTCCCTAAGCCGGGGGGACCAGGTCGCTTCCACGGTGACCACCCAGAGCCGGCTAGAGCATCCCCAGCAGAGAATCTATTAAGGATCTGTTTGCCTTATGGCATCACAGGGCAGGGACTGGACCAGACAAAAAGTACTTTAACAACCCTCTCAGTCTACATCCTGGGAAGTACCCTGCTAACCAACGGAAAAGTAGAAGAGCAGGCTGGTCACTGGACATCAGACCATGGGAGATAAAACTGCAGCCCACCCCTACCCTGGATCCATTTCCCAGCAAAACCCAGCTCTCAAACTCAGCCCCTTTTGACATCAAAATACTCACTCCAGCCTGCATGGTAGGAGGTAATTCTGTTTCAGACGGGAGGGATAAGGTGAGCAGTCTGGTCTGGTCCAGGATCTCATGACTCTCCCACCTAGTCTGGACAAGCAGCCCTGCAATTTGACTTTTTTCCTCTGCCTTCTCCCTTCCCTCTTAGGCTTAAGAAGAAACTTTTTAAAGTTAAGCTAGAAGGCAAAATAGAGTAACACACACACACACAAAAACAGTGCCCAGTAACCACCAGTGTCTACTTAAATTTAATTCACGTAAATTGAATGAAATCAGATATTGGCTCTCTTAGTTGTATAGCTCTATAACTCTATGTGATTAACCACTAGACAGCACAGAGAGGACATTTACACTTTCTACTAAACAGCACTAACCTAGGCCAGCAAGACTGGAGAAGGAAATGGCAACCCACTCTAGTATTCTTGCCTGAAGAATTCCACAGATGCAGGAGCCTGGTGGGCTACAGCCCATGGAGTCACAAAGAGTCAGGAATGATTTAGCAACTAAACGACAAGGATGACAAGGCCATCAAGGAGTAGTGAATGGACCACATATACCAATCTAACTGCTTTACAATGAGCTACATTATGCTTTTTAATATTTATTTTTACTTATTATTTCTTTGGCTGCAACAGGTCTTAGTCACCACATGGGATCCTCTATCTTAGATGTGGTTTGTGCGATCTAGTTCCCTGACCAGGGATTGAGCCCAGGCAGCCGACATTGAGAGCAGGGAGTCTTAGCACCTGGACCAGCAGGGAAGTCTCTATTTTACATTTTTATTAGACAAATCTATGGAAAAGAAGAAAGGCTTTCCTATGACAAAACACAAAACAATATATAAAGGGAAGTAAAAATTTTGGGAAAAATATTTTTAACATACATCAGGAGAGAATTGTTAATGTTTCATAAATTAACCTAACTGGTGAACAAAGCGTCAGTTCAGTTCAGTTCAGTCACTCACTCATGTCCGACTCATTGTGACCCTATTAATTGCAGCACGCCAGGCCTCCCTGTCCATCACCAACTCCTGGAGTACACCCAAACTCATGTCCATCAAGTCAGTGATGCCATTCGG
This sequence comes from Madoqua kirkii, assembly GCA_006408675.1. Lineage (NCBI taxonomy): Eukaryota > Metazoa > Chordata > Mammalia > Artiodactyla > Bovidae > Madoqua > Madoqua kirkii. Next base: position 4,902 of record SJYC01038456.1, read on the forward strand.
CCATCTCATCTTCTGTCGTCCTCTTCTCCTCCTGCCCCTAGTCCCTCCCAGAATCAGAGTCTTTTCCAGTGAGTCAGCTCATCACATGAGGTGGCCAAAATACTGGAGTTTCAGCATTACATCAATCCTTCCAAAGAACACCCAGGACTGATCTCCTTTAGGATGGACTGGTTGGATCTCCTTGCAGTCCAAGGGACTCTCAAGAGTCTTCTCCAACACCACAGTTCAAAAGCATCAGTTCTTTGGTGCTCAGCTCTCTTCACAGTCCAACTCCCACATCCATACATGACCACTGGAAAAACCATAGCCTTGACTAGACAGACCTTAGTCAGCAAAGTAATGTCTCTGCTTTTCAATATGCTATCTAGGTTGGTCATAACTTTTCTTCCAAGGAGTAAGCGTCTTTTAATTTCATGGCTGCAATCACCATATGCAGTGATTTTGGAGCCCTGCAAAATAAAGTCTGACACTGTTTCGCCATCTGTTTCCCATGAAGTGATGGGACCAGATGCCATGATCTTCGTTTTCTGAATGTTGAGCTTTAAGCCAACTTTTTCACTGTCCTATTTCACTTTCATCAAGGGGTTCTTCAGTTCTTCTTCACTTTCTGCCTTAAGGGTGGTGTCATCTGCATATCTGAGGTTATTGATATTTCTCCCAGTAATCTTGATTCCAGCTTGTGCTTCTTCCAGTCCAGCGTTTCTCACGATGTACTCTGCGTAGAAGTTAAATATGCAGGGTGACAATATACAGCCTTGACGTGCTCCTTTTCCTATTTGGAACCAGTCTGTTGTTCCATGTCCAGTTCTAACTATTGCTTCCTGACCTGCATATAGGTTTCTCAAGAGGCATGTCACGTGGTCTGGTATTCTCAGCTCTTTCAGGATTTTCCACAGTTTATTGTGATCCACACAGTCAAAGGCTTTGGCATAGTCAATAAAGCAGAAACAGATGTTTTTTCTGGAACTCTCTTCCTTTTTCCATGATCCAGTGAATGTAGGCAATTTGATCTCTGGTTCTTCTGCCTTTTCTAAAACCAGCTTGAACATCTGGAAGTTCACGGCTCACATACTGCTGAAGCCTGACTTGGAGAATTTTAAGCATTACTTTCTAGTGTGTGAGATGAGTGCAAACAAAGCATAACAACAGATAATTCAAGATAAAGAAATTAAAATGACAACAAAAATGCATCAGATGATTCTCAACACATCAATAATTTTAAAATGAAAATGAAAACAATGAGATAAATGAAACCAACAAATTAGTTATTTTAACTCATGATAATCTATTTGTAAAATAGTACATATTTACATATGATCATGCATATAAAATGTGAGACAGATTTAGAAGTGGAAATTGCTTTTCAAAAACAAAGGTTTAAAGTGTTATATAAACCTTCTTACTTTCTTGTTATTAATTTCATCATGATTTCAGTAACGGTCAGGCTTTATTTTCCTCTTTTTATCATCAATATTATGTTTACATTAAACCTCATCTCTGTAGGCAACAAAATCAAAGTGTACCAGCCTCCCCAAAGCGAGAAGTATCGTCAATAAAACGTGGGAGAGTTAATATGTATGAACATTCTGCTAAGCATTTTTTTTCTTTTTTTCTCTAGACGTCACATCTCACCAAAATTACCTGTTTATTTGGCTATGATAATATATTATTAGTGTGAACTTGCTTCAGGAAAAAACAGCAACTTTATTCAGGGTTTTTTCTCTCCCAATCTTTCTTTTCCACTCCCTGTTGTGTATGCTGGCATCACTTTCGCCAACAATGATCTTCCTGCATGCAGGCAGGAAGGTGGCCACCAAAGCCCCATTTCCCAGCATCCCCGTTTGCTGCTGCTGCTGTTTAGCTGCTCAGTCATGTTGACTCTTCTGCAGCCCCGGGGACTGTGGCCCACCAGGCTCCTCTGTCCTTGGGGTTTTTCAGGCTAGAATACTGCAGTGGTTTGCTATTTCCTTCTCCAGGGGATCTTCTCAACTCGAGGATTGAACCTGCATCTCGTACACTGGCAGGCAGATTCTTTAGCAGTCAGAAATTGGAAAGGGAGGTTTTTGTCTCCTAACTTCCATAGGTTAATTCCAGGAGCAGAGTCCAATGATCCTGCTATGTCTCATGCCCATTCCTCAGACCACTTGATTTCCAGGGGAAGGATATCCTGTCACACAACACCAGGGGGCAACAATCACACAGAAATAGGGGGTATTTCCTGTTTAGCTAGAGTTGTGCTGCGTGGTGGCCCTGCTCCCAAGGACAGACATCATGAGTGGACAGACCTGTGTCACACGGTACCTGTTGTGTCAAGGAGGTCACGATCTATTTTTGGAAAAAGAAAATGAAGGGAAAACATTCTAGACAGCCAAAATAAACCCGTAAACCACCTGAACATATCATCCCAGAGTGAGAAGAAATGAAAATTCCACACCAACCCTCCCTATGCCTTTCCTGGGTACAGAGATAAGCAGCGTGTTGGAGGGTGGGGGGTAGGGGAGTAAACACAGCCCTCTTTAAAGCTTCAGAAGAATAAATATGTGTCTGCAAGGTACTGCAGTGAGGAGGGTCTCCTTTCCCTTAAGGAAACAAGAACACTACAGCACACGCAAAATGGAAAGCCTTCTGCAACTCTGCTACAGAAATGACAGACCCAGCTTTGAAACACAGCTAACCTTTGCTTCAGAAGCCACTTTCAGAAGTCCTGAGAACATTTTTTTTAAGAGCTAAGCCTCTAGAAATAAGGCTCCAGGACTGGATTGTGTTTACAGCATCTCATGTTTGCTAATTCTCAACTCTGGGGGGCTCCTGGGTTTCAAGATGTGCCCTTAAGAACCTGTAAATGAACTCATGCCATCAGCTCGGGGGGTCACGCTGGCAGGCCATCAGGCAGGCAGTGGGTGAACGCCAACCACGTGGGTGCATGCAACTCCCTCCAACCCCACCAGCCAGCCTCTTTCACCCCTTGGTGCACCCACAGCTGCCAGAGGAAGGGCAGCAGCCAGGAGGGGACAGACTCCCTCCCACACTGTTCATCCTCACAGCCCATCTCTCCGTAGGGAATGATGTCTTTTCTTGACTCTTCTTTTGCTCATTGTGCAAAAAAAAAAAAAAAAAAAACCTGAAGCACTGCTGAAATACACAGATTCCTGGATCTCCTCTCAGACTTGGCTATATAAATATCTAAAGACAGAGGCCTTGGAATCTGTATTTATTCTCAGTCCCCTAATTGATTTTTATGTCAAAATCAAGAATCACTGTAATCCACATCTGTACTTGGCCCTTGTTTGAGATTCAGGCATTGTAAACACAAAATACAGAATATGCTAGAGCCACTCTTCATGATCTCTTTGCTGACTTTATACTGTTTTCTGCTCAGGCCTATTTATGTTTTTAAACATTACTGAGGACAACAAAGAGCTTCTGTTTATTTGCTCGAGCTCAGTCGCTCAGTCATGCCTGACTCTTAGTGACCTTTTGGACTGTAGCCCGCCATTCTCCTTATCCATGGGATTTCCCAGGCAAGACTACTGGAAGGGGTTGCCATTTCCTTCTCCAGGGGATCTTCCCAACCCAGGGATAGAACCCACGTCTCCTGCACTGGCAGGCAGACTCTTTACCGCTGAGCCATTGGGGAAGCCCTTGTTTATGTGGGTTATGCCTAATATGTTTAACATATTAACAACCAGAATGAAAAACTTAAATATTTAATAAATTCTCTATTTGTTTACATAAATAGTACAGGTTTTTTTAAAAAAAAATACCTTTTTTCCAGAATTGAACAGTTGGTGAGTAGCATGGCATTAGTTGACATTTTCATAAAGCTCTTTAATGTATAGCTAAATAAAAGACATTTGGGGTCTCATATTTGCCTTTGCACTTAATCTGTTGCTGTTATCACACATCAGACAGTCTCTGGAAAACTCCATCAGACAAGCAGGAGAGAATGAGAACAAGAAAAGAAAATAATAGCTTAATATTACTGGAGCATAATTTTGACCTTAAAGAGACTCCTTTGAAAGGGACTTCAGGGTCCCCCACTGACGCCCAGATCACACTCTAAGGACCTCTGCTCTGGACCACCCCTCATGTTATTACATTTCTTCTACCTTCACATATATGCTCATTTCTCTAATTTCAGCGTTGGTATATTTTGATGCCTTTTTTACTTTTACAAATCTTCAACTTGTTTCGCTAATTGTGTATGTGTGAAAATCACTAAATTTAAGAAATAGAAATCCACTGAAGCTATGTTGAACCAAGGAAGACGCATGGTAAAGATACAAGGGAATCTTGCAAAGCTCCATGAGGGAGGTGCAGCTAGATCCCCACTATTCTTCTTCCCAGACTCCATGGCTCTGGCCGATACATAACTGGGGTCCTCTGGCAAGAATCCTAATCTCCCAACGAAGCTTTGGGTTACCACAAGGTAATCTGACTGCCTTTTCATACTGTTCATTCTCTAAAAGGCAAGAGAATTCCAGGAAAACATCTACTTCTGCTTTATTGATTACTCCAAAGCCTATGACTGTGTGGATCACAACAAACTGTGGAAAATTCTTAAAGAAATGAGAATACCAGATCACCTTACTTTTTTCCTGAGAAATCTGTATGCAAGTCAAGAGGCAACAGTTAGAACAGAACATGGAACAACAGACCGGTTCCAAATCGCGAAAGGAATACGTCAAGGCTGTATATTGTCACCCTGCTTATTTAACTTATATGCAGAGTACATCATGAGAAATGCTGGGCTGGATGAAGCAACCAGCTGGAATCAAGACTGCTGGGAGAAATATCAATAACCTCAGATACACAGACGACACCACCCTTATGGCAGAAAGCAAAGAGGAACTGAAGAACTCCTTGATGAAAGTGAAATAGGACAGTGAAAAAGTTGGCTTAAAGCTCAGCATTCAGAAAAGTAAGATCATGGCATCACTTCATGGTGAATAGATGAGGAAACAATGGAAACAGTGAGAGACTTTACATTTGGGGGCTCCAAAATCACTGCAGATGGTGACTGCAGCCATGAAATTAAAAGACTTTTGCTCCTTGGAAGAAAAACATGACCAATTTAGACAGCATATTAAAAAGCAGAGACATTACCCTGCCAACAAAAGTCCATCTAGTCAAAGCTATGATTTTTCCAGTAGTCACATATGGATGTGAGAATTGGACTATAAAGAAAGCTGGATGCTGAAGAACTGATGCTTCTGAACTGTGGTGTTAAAGAAGACTCTTGAGAGTCCCTTGGACTGCAAGGAGATCCAACCAGTCCATCTCAAAGGAAATCAGTCCTGAATATTCACTGGAAGGACTGATGCTGAAGCTGAAACTCCAATACTTTGGTCACCTGATGCGAATAACTTTTCATTGGAAAAGACCCTGATTGCTCAGAAAGATTGAGGGCAGGAGGAGAAGGGGACGACAGAGGATGAGATGGTTGGATGGCATCACTGACTCGACAGCCATGGGTCTGAGCAAGCTCCGGGAGTTGGTGATGGACAGAGAAGACTGGCGTGCTGCAATTCATGGGGTCGCAAAGAGTCAGACACAACTGAGTGACTGAACTGAACTGAACTGAATCTGACTGTAACACCTTAAAGTTCCAGGTAAATAATTTCTTACTTTCAAGTCTTGACTGTAAAATCCTAGGTGAGAAAAATTGGTTGACCCAGCATGAAGAAGTTATCAAGCAGGGTGATGGAGCATTTCGGATATTTTATTTATATCCATTCGAGACAGCCCACATCAGGGACCACACAAGTAATCAAACAGCAAAATGCTGTTTCTCAACTCTGGCTGTTCAGCCCTTGTCTAATGAGGTGAGATCATAAGCCAGGGTTACTGATGCACTGGGCTGCCCTGTTCAGGTTGTGTGAACACAATGTTCTACACGATGGTAAAGAGGTAACAGGCATTCCTAGCATAGACTGCCAACACTGTTCTGTAGAAATATAATGTGAACCATGTATGTAATTTAGCATAGTCACATTCACAAAGTAAAAATAAACTGGTGAAACCGATTTAACATATTTTAACCTAACATATCCAAAATATTATCTCCACATATTATCAGTACAAAAAAGTAATAATGAGAAATTTTATATCCTTTTGTACTAATGTCTTCAAAATCAGTGTGTATAAAATACATTTTAATTAGTGTACTAAATTTTCATCAGACATACTGGATCTGTATTTAGGGTTCATAAAATTTATAGCTGAAAGAGCAAATCCATGTACCCAAGTTGTTCCAAACATACTTAGATCTTTTCAAGTATCTGCTTTTTCCATTTTCATTAATTATAATTTAATTTAAAATTCCATTCTTCAGCTTCATTAGCCACCTTTCAAGTGCTCAGGAGCCACGTAGGACTAGGGGCTACATTTCAGGCACAGCACGGACTAGACAGAGAGCCAGAATCTGGTCTCTTCTACTTTTTCACACCTCCCACAGCATCAGCAGAGAACTGCCCACTAGGGATGTCCAGTTCCTACTGTTGATGAAAACTGTTCAAGTCAGAATTGCTCAAATCCAGTTGCTGAAGCACCCTTATTTAGAAATTGCATCTAAATGTTTTTCTTTAACAAACTGTATCACTTTAAATGCATTTTAAAAGCTTCTTAAAGGAATCTGATGAGATGGTTGGATGGCATCACCGACTCAATGGACATGGGTTTGGGTGGACTCTCGAAGTTGGTGGTGGACAGGGAGGCCTGGTGTGCTATGGTTCATGGGGTCGCAAAGAGTCGGACAGAACTGAGTGGCTGAACTGAACTGAACAATGATTTAACTCATTCATCAAATAAATTATCTTTCAGTCATTTGTATTTCTTTAAAAAATACTTTCTTATATCAGGTTTATTTTAAGTAGAGCACAAACAGAAAGCCAGCTGAAGGCCATTTGACAAATGAGTAATCTGAAAACCCATAACTCACGTCCTGCACCCTCATGAAACTGAAGTGAGTTTTGCAGAAGTCCTTGAAAACTTGAAACAAAAAGGTGTGTTTTCGGGTTCTGTTTGGCTGATACTGGCTGCATTTAAACCCTCTGCAAATGCTGATGGAAAATGTGTGCGAAAGTTGGTATATAAGCTAACAGCCTTGAGCTTCTTCCAGTAGATGGCACTGTAATCAAAAGGACTGCTCTGTGACCCCTTGAACCCATTTTCTACAATGGTTTCTAAAATCTGTACCCATTATATTCTAAAGCTAGTCTACATGGGCAAAGCCCATTTTGGCTGAACAGAATTATTTAAAGCCTCTGTTTGTTTAATCAAAAAGCATTTGAATATTTAGTGTTAGCCAAACAAGCTGTTCATTGGTTCTTTCATTCATTCATCAAACCCTACTAGAATGCTATCAAGCATCAGATGTCATGACACAGAGCTAGAAACACAAGACAAAGAAAGAATAGATCCTTCCTATAAGGAATTCACAGCCTGTTAAGAAGGTTAGTCATGCACATAAATAACTGCGAAACGGTGCAATTCAGTCCCATGGAAGAGAGATACGATTCTGTGTTGGGGAGTTGAGAAGAGGAGAACTGAGGGAGGTTTGGGGGTAGGGATAGAAAGGTGAAGAAAGCTGGAAAGTTGTCACCAGACAAAGGTGGAGAGTTCCGTGAAATGGGAACTGGACACATGGCAGCCTCCTATGATCCCCCCGCTTCCGCTCTGGCCCCACAGCGAGCAGTCCAGCAGTCCCACAGCTGTCGCCACGACCGTTTTAAAATGAAAATCAGATTCCATCACTCCCTGACCTCAAACTTCCAACCACTTCCTATCACATGTAGAATAAAATCCAAAGTCCTTGCCACAGTCTGGAGACCTTACTTGTAGATACATACTGTATCAGAGACCTCCCTTCCTTCTGTGTTCACCATTACAGCCACAGAGACCTCCTGGATGGTCTCCAAACATCCCAGGCCAGCATTCCTCCAGGGTCGGGGCAGAGTGCTTTCTCCGACAGCCCTAAACACACCAGAACCCTGCTATCACTCTCTATCCCCTCGCTCCGCTTTATTTCTCTACACTGCACTCGGGATTGTATTACACACATATTAGCTATTTCCTGTATACCACATAACCACAAGGGCGGGGGTTGGATCTGTTTTGTTTGCAACTGCATCAGCAGTGCCTAGGAGAGGTCTGGCACAAGATGGTCTCTCCAAAAGTAATTGGAGAGTGAATGAAGAATCAAATGAGCTGAGGCAAACTATGAATATTTCAAGAGATTGCAAGTATCCAGCATGGTTAGTAGATGAGTGAGGAAGGCAGGTAGGAAAATAGCTAGAAATGGGTGCGTGCTCAGTGACCAGGTCAAGAAAGGACCCTGTACTCCTGAATAAAGGGTTGGATTGCATTCCCAGGACAGAAGGTTGTTAAGGAAGGGACTGACACAATCAGATCAGCACGTTTCAAAGCCAAGTCAAGCTGCCATGGGGTAGATAGCCTGGAGAGGAACGGACGCAAGAGGGATGCTGGGTTATACTTTTGCCATCATCTTAGTTTCCTCATCTGTAGAATGGAGACAACAGCCTCATCTTAGTCAGGAGTAGCATGATGACCAAGAGGTAGCACACAAAACATCATAGTACCTGGAGAAAAGAGGCTCTCAGTAAGCATTATCTGGAGCTTGCCTGGTGGCTCAGTGTTGAAGAATCCGCCTGCCAACGCAGGAGACATGGGGTCAATCCCTGATCTGGGAAATTCCGACAAGCCACAGAGCCACTCAGCCCGTGCGCCACAACTGCTGAGCCTCTGCTCTAGAGTCCAGGAACCACAACAACGGAAGCCACGTGCCCTAGAGCCAGTGCCTGCAACAAGAGAAACCGTCACAGTGAGAGGCCTGTGCACTGCAACTAGAGGGCAGCCCCAGGTCACCACTGGAGAAAAGCTTATGCAGCAATGAAGCTCTGGAATAGCCAAAAGCAAATAAATAAAGTTATTAAACATACATAAATGGCACCCATTCCAGTACTCTTGCCTGGAAAATCCCGTGGATGGAGGAGCCTGTTAGGCTACAGTCCATGGGGTCGCGAAGACTCGGACACGACTGAGCAACTTCACTTTGACTTTTCATTTTCATGCATTGGAGAAGGAAATGGCAACCCACTCCAGTGTTCTTGCCTCGAGAATCCCAGGGATAGGGGAGCCTGATGGGCTGCTGTCTATGGGGTCACACAGAGTCGGACATAACTGAAGCAACTTAGCAGCAGTAGCAAACATTTTCCATCGCCATTAACAGCAGAGAAGCTTGGAGGATGACGCCCACACTTCCGCTCGGGTGACTGACTGCTCGGAGTGTGGTACCTTTGATTCTGATAGGATCTACAGAAAGAACTCATTTCTGGGAGCAGAAAATAAATTCTCTTTTGGGCAAGTGCAGTTGGAAATAGCTGCAGTATATCCAGTGATATCCTGATATCCAGGATATACAGTTGGCAGTCAGACATAAAGGTCCAGAGCTCTGAAGGGAAGTTTAAATCAAAGATAAAGATTCAGAGGAATCCTTCGCATTACAAGCAATAGCCCTGGTCCCCTGTAAGCAAACTCTGAATCCAAGTACTCAAAGTAAACTCACCTGAGTAAAAACCCTCAACAAGAAATAATCTCATTGAGCTGAGAAGCAAAATGCCATGAACAGGAACCAAGTCCAGTTCTGAGCCTACCGTGTTCATGCAGCCCTCTCTGCATCTCCTCTGGGCACAGAGAAAAGAGCTTCCTGTAATGTATGGCTTTTTCTACAACCTTCTCCAAGGCTTTCTCCAGCTTCCTGTTTTCCAGTGTTGTCTGTAAGAAAAGGTTGAATAAGCTCCAAAAGTCTATTACAGCTAAGAGACTTCTTCGCTCTAGAAACCTTTTTTTTTTCTTGAGCTGAATGAACTCTAAAACTCACAGTGCTCTGCTCCTGCTTCAAGCACTGGAGAATCAGGACTTCTCCAGTGGTCCACCGATTAAGATTCTGTCCCCCAGTGCGAGGACTGTGGGTTCAATCCCTGGTCAGGAAGCTAAGGACGTGGCTCGCAGCCAGAAAACTAAAACATAAAACAGAAGCAATGTTGTAACAAATTCAATAAAGACTTTAACAACTGTCAACATCCAAAAGGTCCTTTTAAAAAGAGATAGACATTATGTAAAAAAAAAAAAAAAAAGAATTGGAGAATATGTGTGTGAAGTGCAGTGTACTGTGCTGGGGGTGAGGGGACTCTATAATGCCCTGGGATGTAGGAAAAAGGCTTGAGGCTCACAGACTGTGCCCTGGTGTCACTGAAAGGGCGATGTAACTAGGCTCATGCATGCATTCACTCATTCATTAAGCAAATGGCCAATTTTTCCAGCTTTTTATTTTGTATTGAGTATAACCGATTAACAGTGCTGTGATAGTTTCAGGTGAACGGTGAAGGGGCTCAGCCATACATATATCCATTCTCTCCCAAACTCCCCTCCCATCCTTTCTACCACATAACACTGAGCAGAGTTCCATGTGCAATACAGTTTCTGGTCATTCATTTTAAATACAGCAATATGTACATGTCCATCCCAAATGCCCTAACTAGCCCTTTCTCCCATCCTTCACCTTGCAACCACAAGCAACCTCTAAGTCCGTGAGTCTCTTTCTGTTTTGTAAGTCCATTGGTATCATTTCCTTTTAGATTCCACATATAAGGGTGTCATATGATGTTTCTCCTTCTTTGACTTACTTCACTCAGTTTGACAATTTCTAGGTCCCTTCTTGTTGCTGCAAATGGCATTAGTTTGCTCTTTTTAATGGCTGAGTAATATTCCATTGCATATGTGTACCACATCATCTTTATCCATCCCTCTGTTGATGAATGGGTATTTAAGTTGCTTCCATGTCTTGGCTATTGTAAACAGTGCTGCAATGAACACTGTGGTGACTGGATCCTTTCAGATCATGTTTTTCTCTGGATATATGCCCAGGAATGGGACTGCATGGCTATACGATAGCTTTATGTTCAGTTTTTCAAGGAATTGCCATACTGTTCTCCATAGCAGCTGTACTAATTTACATTCCCACCAACAGGGTAGGAGGGTTCCCTTCTGTCCACACCCTCTCCAGTCTAAAACATTCCTCTGCCACCTGCAGAGGAAGCAACAGTGAATAAGTCAGATGTGGGCCTTCATGGAGCTTTGTGCCCTATTTCCTATCTCCCAGGATCCTTCCTGTCTCCAAGAATCCTTGAAAACATAAGGCAAACTCTCTTAATTTTCATTCATTCATTCAGCCTTAAACAAATTCAAAAACAAAAGCAACATAATCTATATAGATGGACAACAGGCACATGAAAAGATACTCAACGTCCCTGATTATTACAGAAATGCAAATAAAAACTATAATGAGGAACCACCTCACACTGCTCAGAATGGCCACCATGAAAAAGCCTACAAATTAAAAATGCTGGAAAGGATGTAGAGAAAAGAGAACCCCCTACCCTATTGGTGGGAATGTAAATTGGTACAACCACTAAGGAAAACAGTATGGAGGTTCCTCAACAAACTGAAAATAGAGTTGCCGTATGATCGAGCAATCCCACTTCAGAACATATACCTGAACAAATCTGTAATTCAAAAATTACAAGCACCCCTATGCTCATACCAGGACTATTCACGTTAGCCAAGACATGGAAGCAACCTAAGTGTTCACTGGCAGATAAATCAGTAAATAAGATGTCTCTCTCTCTCTCTCTCACACACACACACACACACGCGCGTGCGCGCGTGCACACACACACACACACACACACACACACAATGGAATATTACTTAGCCATTAAAAGGAATGAAATAATACCATTTGCAGCAACATGGATAGAACAAGAGATTATCATACTAAGTGAAGTAAGTCAGAAAAAAAACACAACGATGATATCATCTATAGGTGGAATCTAAAATATGACACCAATGACCTTATCTATGAAACAGACTTACAGACACAGAGAACAGGCTTGTGCTTGCCAAAGGGGAGAAAGGTGAAGGATGAATGAATTTGGAGCATGAGATTAGCAAACATAAACGATTATGTATAGACTGGATATATATAGGTTCTACTGTATAGCACAGGAAACTATATTCAAAATCCTGTGATGAACCATAATGGAAAAAAATATGGAAAAGAATATATAGGGACTTCCCTGGTAGTCTACTGGCTAGGACTCCATGCTCCCAATGCAGGGGACCTGGGTTCGATCCCTGGTCAGGGAACTAGACCCCACATGCTGCAACTAAGTCTTGGCATAGTCAAATAAATAAACATTTTTTAATAAAAGAATGGATATATACATATAGCTGAATCACTTTATTATATGGCAGAAGTTATTACAACACTGAAAATCAACCATATTTCAGTAAAATACATTTTTTTGAAAAGCAACATGATCTGTATTAAAATCCTAAGCGGATCCCTGTTGCTGCTCTGCCGGCTCCGTGAGTACCAGCTTCATGACTTCAGTCACAGCTCTAATTCAGCACTGAGAACCTGGCTTTATTTATGTATTTATTTATTGAGATAGTTAGATACCATCACCAACTCAATGAGTGTGAATCTGAGCTGACTCTGGGAGACAGTGAAGGACAGGGAAGCCTGGCATGCAGCAGTCCATGGGGTCGCAAACAGCTGGACACGACTTAGCAACAGAGCACCACCACCACCACCTGACACTCAGAGGGTCCACTCCCACCACCCAGCCCCCCAAAGTGTTAAATGAGTGACTTAATAAGAATGCACTGGAGGGACTTCCCTGGAAGCCAGTGATAAAGAACCTGCCAATGCAGGAGACATGGGCTCGATCCCTGATCCAGGAAGATCCTACATGACAGGGAGTGACTGAGCCTGTGTACCACAGCTACTGAGCATGGGTTCTGGGGCGTGAGAGCTGCAGCTACTGAGCCCACACGGTCAACTACTGAAGCCTCGAGCCCTAGAATCCGTCTCTGCCCCAAGAGAAGCCAATACACCGCAGCTGGTGAGCAGCCGCATCGCTGCAGCTAGACAAGAGCCTAGGCAGCGGTGGAGACCCAGCAGAGCCAAGCGCAGATACAGAGCTTTCAAAAAAAGCATGGACTGTAGAGGCATAAAGAGCAATGCAGAGATACCACCAAGCAAGCCACTAACAACCCAGGTGAGAGAGTCAGGCAGGACTGGAGGTGGAAAGAAACAGAGGAGGAAGAAATTAGACTCAAGTGTTGGCTCTGAGATGTATCAGTTGTGAGACCTTGAGAAAATCAAACTCCCTGAGCCTCTAAATCTTCATCTGTAAAATTTTGTCAATATAGGACTATCTCCTTCACTTTGGCGGTGTGAGAATCTCATGAGAAAGTATCAGCAGAGCACTCTGTCAAACCACATTGCTTGCTTATATGAGGAGACACTACTGCGATTATCACATTTTCTACTTTGACCTGATGGATTAGTCAGAAGCATCATCTTTAGTTTTTACAGCATCTCCTAATTTTCTAGAATAGTGAGTATAGAGGTCCAATCCGTTTGGTCTCTGAGGCTGACAAGATGATTCCATGAGCCTCCTACAGCTCTTCACCAAGATCATAAGAAGCCAGATATCTGGACCAGAAGCTTTGTTCTCTTTAGAGCAGGAGTTCTCAAACTTAAGCACTGATCAGAAGCTCCTGGAAGACTTGTTAAAATGCCAACTGCTGAGCTCCAAACCCAGAGCTTCTGCTGTAAGAGACCTGAGAAGAGGAGCAAGAATTCCCATTTCTCACAAGTGCCCGAGTGAGGCTGATGCTGCTAATTTGGGGTCAGCTCTGAGAATTGCCTTAGCTGAGCATGCGATCAATATCCTTTTTAGACTGGATGGTTTCCTCTGTTTCTCAGATGAGAGTCTCACAGGCATTCAAGAACCAACTGGAAAAATTTCTTCCAGGTTCTTAACATGAGAGCTAGCTGTTCTTGTTCTGAACAACTGGTAGGTTTTGAAAGCATGGAGCCAGGCCATCTGCTTTTAAAAGCTCTGAATCAGCTGCATGACCTGAGCCAAGTACCTCCCTTCTAGGATCAATGTGGGGATCAAGAGTTCACGCACACAGAGCGCTTAGAGGCGCAGCTGGTACCAAGTAAGCAGTTGATAAATGCTAGCTGTTGGCATGATTATTTCAGAGCGTGACTCATGTAATTGGTTGTTTTATGGTTTTCATATAAAAACCCAACAGAAAGTGCAGCTTCAAATTTGTAACCCACCTCTAGGAAATGTATAGGACAGCACCAAGCATTTTGGGAACAAACGTCACTCCCAGCTTCATCTAGCTTTTAACTCGCGTTTTTCCTAGGACTCAGTTCCCTCACTTCACTTGATCTTATTGAATTATTATGTGGGTCTCTGTAGACCACTTTAAATCCTTTCTTTAACTTTTTATTTTATATTGGAGTATGGCCAGCTAATGATGTTGTGATAGTTTCAGGTGGACAGTAAAGGGACTCCACCATACATATACATGTAGCCACTCTCTCCCAAACTCCCGACCCAACCAGGCTAAATCCTTTTTTAAACCAAGTGGATCCCATGTATAAATAAATAACTCTCCATTGCTGTATGCAGCTGCTTCATGAATAATCAAGGTGTTTAAGGGTCAAGAGTCCTACAACCCAACTTCTTCAGGTACCTGTCATTACTATTTTACATTTTTAATCACCTTAAGCACACAGCAATAATAGTAAACCATATATGCAAACCATACATAAGAACACAGTTGTTTCATGAGTATTCACCCAGCTTTCTGTCCTACTGTTTCTTGGAATGATACAGTGTGTTCTACAAAGTCAAGTCATGGTCCAACTTTTGCTGCCTTTCTCTTGTGAAGATGCCATTGGCTGTCCACGGATAGACACTGCCTTTCAGTCTTGTCTGTGGCATTCAGTGACTCAAGAAGCAGTTACTAAATGCCTAACACATGTCACACAGTAGGGCTCCAAACACTATCTGTCCTGAAAGAAACTCAGACTTACAGAACAACTTATGGTTGCCAGGGGAAGGACGGGGTGAGCCATAGTTAGGGAGCTGAGGGCTGACATGTACACACTGCTATATTTAAAATGGTTAACCAACAAGGACTCACTGTATAGTACATGGAACTCCACTCAATGTTATGTGACAGCCTGGATGGGAGGGGAGTTTGGGGACAGATGGATACATGTCTATGTATGGCTGAGTGCCTTTGCTGTCCACCTGAAATGATCACAACATTATTGATTGGCTATACTTCAATACAAAATAAAAAGTTTTTTTTACACTGTCTGTCTTCTAGGAACTAGAATCTAGTGAGTACAGCCATTAATCAGCAGATGAGTTCCATACTGCAAGATGCATATTAGGAATAAGAAAGGTCAACATTTGCCAGACATTTGCTACATGCAGGCCCTGTTCTGTGCATTTTACACACTGATCCTGTGACGCCCACACTCCAGTTCCCTCACTTTGTAGATGAGGAAATGGAAACAGGGAAACTGCAAGGTCCCCCTATAAGAAGCAAGGTCACACTATAAGAAGCAAGGTCACACTATAAGATGCAGAACCAGATTTCAAACTCAGGCAGTCTGACTCCAGGGCCTGCACCCTGAATCCCTTTCTACTATGCTGCTTTTCTGCCATGTAACATGAAGGAGAGTTGGAGGATTAAGGTCAGGGGATCTTTGGACCCAGGAATGCAAAAAAAAAAAAAAGTAACTTTGGACAGAAGGGAAAAAAAAAGTTAGTGAGAAGAGAAAAGGGCAGGACCTCTAGCAAAGCAGATTAGGTAGCAAAATTAGGCAGTGTTCCTTGACTGGGAACCACAAGGGGAGGAAAGGCGGAGTAAGCATCCTGCGATAATGACCCGGGAGCCACTGGAGGGTGGCCGCTGTAGGAAACTGCAGTCCCAGCCCCCAGGAGACCAGCCGGCCCCACACAGGTAGCACTCTTATATAAGGATCAAAATCAGCACTTTCCATGGAGTTTATCAGCAGGGCAAAGACTGCAAATCTGAGAAGGCACTCACCGCAGCCTTCACACAGGAGAGAAGAGAACGGATTTTGCAAACAGGCATTGCCTGAGAATTCTGTGTCTACATGCGCTCTGTGCTGTAATGTTGGACTTGCCATATAAAGGGTTTCTTATCTCCCAAGTCTAATTTAGGGTTCTGATCCAGTCACCTATTGCTACATAACATACCATCCCCAAACTAAGCAGTAAAATAGCCACCATTTTATAAAGCTCATCATTTTGCTCGTTTAGGACTTTGTACACACCAGAGCTGGCTATAGAATGGCTTGAATAACTGGAGATGACTAGGACAACTTGCTTGAGCCACATGTCTGAGGCCCGGGTTCTGAATTCCAGTTGAATTTCTAGCTGTGGTGGCTCAGTGGGTAAAGCATCTGCCTACAATGCGGGAGACCCAGGTTCGATCCCTGGGTCAGGAAGATCCCCTGGATAAGGAAATGGCAACCCACTCCAGTACTCTTGCCTGGAAAATCCCATGGATTGAGAAGCCTGGTAGGCTACAGTCCATGGGGTCACAAAGAGTCGGACACGACTGAGTGACTTTCCCTTCCCATAGTATACAGTCTAGGATGGAAATATCTGAGGTGGCTTCTTCACTCAGATGTTGGCACCTGGCTGGAAGGGCTGGATAACCAGAGCTCACTGGACCTCTCTCTTCTCTCTCTTCCACAGCCTCTCCACATGGTGAGCCTGGGCTTCCTCACAACATGGCAGTCTCAGGACATGAACCCATTACCTGACACCCGGCTTCCTCTCGAGCAGGCATTCCAAGAGAGGATGTTGCTACTTATTCAAAGCTTGGGTGAGGCATCACTTTTTCCATATTCTGCAGGTGGGCAATCTCAGAACCAGGCCAGATTCAAGGGGAAAGGACTTTTATCCCCAACAGTGGGAGAGTCAAAGAATTTGTGGAAAGCTTGCTCCATTACAGGGCTCTTCCTGCACCCTCCACTGGTACACGGCACTTGCCTCACCATGACATGTAAACTGAATTGTAACTTCACAGTCTTAGTCAACATTGTAATCCAGAGGGTAGCACAGAGCCCTCAGTAAATTTTTATTGAATGAATGAAAATTAGGAGGGATTTCCCTATAGCTTAGATCTCCCCAAGTATTCTTGAGAAATGGAAATCAAGCCACCCAGAAATATTACCTGAATGAAACCACAAAATATTTTACTAAGGAAGGTACCATAGAAATATGGATATATTTATATTTATACATGTATAACAGACATATTTTGTATACATATTATTATGATTTGTAGATATATGAGAGAACAGAAATAGTTGCTATAATTGAGTAACTCACTGTTTATATAGTGCTTTCTATATGTACCGAACACTATACCAAGCCTTTCGTAAGAATTGCCTCAGTATAGGAAGTTAAGCTCTATCATGAACTGAACTGTGTCCCCTTCAAAATTTGCCTGTTGAAGCCCCAACTTCCAGGACCCCAGAACTTGACTGTATCTGGAGAGATGGTCTTTAAGGAGGTATCTCAGTTAAAATGAGGTCACTGGGGCAAGCCCTCATCCAATATGACTGTAAAAAGGAAACTAAGGCACAGACAGACACAGAGGGAAGGGCCTGTGAAGGGGCCTGTGAAGGCTCAGAGAGCAGACAGCTGTTTACAAGCCACGGAGAAGGGCCTCAGAGGAATCCAACCCTGAGGACACCTTGACATCGACTTTCAGCTTCCAGCCCTCTGAGGGAAAAAATGTCTATTATTCAAGCCACACAATTTGTGGTACTTGGTTATGGCAGCCCTACCCAACTAACCCAAGGTCCCAGAAGCCGTGGGCAGTAATACTATCAAAAAGGATGGACCCTCACCTCAGTGTAGCTCAAATGCCACGGAAATGATGGAAGGATAGTGGGTTTTACCTAGAAGCGTGAGAGATGACAGCAGCCTGCTGAAGGAGACATTACAGAGCAAAGGAAGATGACCCGAGCCATCTAGTCCCGGTGCGGAAGGAGCCTGCCAACAGGGCAGTCCAGGGCGGAAGGAGACAGGAACCGCGACTAAAAACCCAGAGGGCAGGATCCTGCACCTTTGCAAGAGGAGGGCTTAAGTTATTCTATCTGTCCAGCCAACAAACAGTGAACCTAGGCTGGAGGACTGGAGGACTTAAGAGTTTAATATGGAACAAAAATGTTTTTCCAATATAGTGGAGAACACTGCCTATAAAACTTGCAGTTATGGAAGAAGTAAGTTCGAAGTTTTACCTTGGATTGTAAAGTGCCAGAAAACCAACTTCCCCCTTCTACAGCTCTAGGAGTCTCACCGGCCACCACCAGCCCCACTGTTATTGCAAGCAGGGAGCTCCACTGCGAAGGGGAAGTGGAGGGGAAGATGAGATGATATCATGTCAGTTTCTGACGGCTGTTATAAAGATCACCCGAAACTTGGTGGCCTGAACATAGCAGAAATGTATTTTCTCACAGTACTAGAGCCCAGAATTCCCAAGTCAGCACCACTGGGTTAAAATCAGGGTATCAGCAGGGCAATGTTCCCTCTGAAGCTCCAAGAGGGACTCTGTCCCTTGTCTCCTCAGCAGCTTATGGTGGCTGCTGGCGTTCTGTGTGTTACAGCTGCATCACTCCAGTCTCTGCCTCTGCAGCCACACAGCCTCCTCCTCTCTGTCTCTGTGCAAAGCCCCCTCTGCCTCTTACTAACAAGGACAATGACAATGGCATTTAGGGCCCATCCAGTAATTCAAGATCATCTCCCCATCTCAAAATCCTTAACTTTACTATATCTGCAAAGACCCTTTCTCTGTTTATAACATAGTCCACAAATATTTAAAAAATTACAAATTTTTATAACATATTCCATTTGGAACCATAAAGTAACATTTACACATTTGAGGGATTGCACACTTTTGTGTGTGTCTGACTCTTTGCAAATCCATAAATCCTAGCCCACCAGACTCCTCTGTCCATGGGATTCTCCAGGCAAGAATACTGGAATGGGTTGCCAAGCCATCCTCCAGGGGATATTCCTGACCTGGGGACTGAACCTGTGTCTCCTGCATTGGAGGGAGATTCTCTGCCACTGAGCCACCAGGGAGGCCTAGTTTCCAGGGATTAGGACCTGACATTTTAGGGGCTGTTACTCTGCGTACCACAGGCATCCTCTACCTCTGCCCAGAAAACAAGATGGCACCATGCCTGGAAAGAACTTTTAATATATTTATATATACATATTTATATATATTATATTTATTTGATATATATATATATATATATATATATACTTGGCTGTGCCAGGTCTTAGTTGGGGAATGTAGGATTTTCGATCTTCTCTACAGGATGGAAACTCTAAGTTGCAGCATATGGTTTCTAGTTCCCTGACTAGGGATAGAACCTGGGTCCTCTGCACTGGGAGTGCAGAGTCTTAATAACTAGACCTCTGGGAAGTCTTAGTAACTAGACCAAGACCATTTCTGAGGCTGCTTGGAATGCCCGCCTTGAGACAGACCTAGCATATATGTTTACATATATGATTAGCTGAGCAACAAAATGCTAATTTTTCTAATGATATAAATCTAAACATCTTTCATTCCTGTTATGTCCACATCTATCATCTTTTATTTATGTATGGCTGCAGGCTGGCTCAAGGAGGCAACTCAGAGGGCACGTTCTTCCAACACACCAAATACTCTCGGGTTTGCAAAGGGCTGCAACTTCTCCCAAATAAAGGGGTTAGAATCCTCTCCAGAGCACTCTTGAGATATACAGAAATTAAAGAGATGCCACAAATGGCCTGCACTCAGAGACCTGAAGCAGCAGGATGAAGAGGTGCATTAAGATTTCTGAATGCGCTGCGTCTGTTTGACTAAAGCTGGCACTTTGTTCTCCAGGAGCCTCTTCCGTGTGTGGAGGTGGGTTAGGTTTGTCAAAAAGAGGACCTTGGGGAAGAAAAGAAGGCATGATTCTCAGGCACGGTGGGAAGACGTGATGACAGATGCAAACGTCGACCAGGCTCCAGCCCCCAACTCCTCTTTCTAATGAGGACCCCAGCAAACAGCAGCGGCCCCAAGCCAGTCTCCAGAGGCAACAGCTCGCCCAGACCTCTCCACCAGACCCCTCTGCAGGTCCCCATGGGCAGGTGGCCGCCCACAGCCTGCAGGGTTTCCTCCAAGCTGTGGACCAGCTTCAGGCTCTCACGACCTCCCCGCCTAGACTTTCACTTCCTCAGTTCCTTTGATCACTGTGGAAATTCAAGCTGCCACAGTTAACCCTTTGTTCCCATAGTACGTTTAGGGGCCCAACTAATCTATAGCAGACGGCTCTTCCGATGCACAGTCTGGCTTGTAAGCTTGTAAACCAAGAGGTATTTCTCAAAGTTTGGTCCAAGACCCTCCTACATCAGATATATCTGAAGAGCTTTTAATATATATATTTATTTTTGTTTACAATGGTGGCACCAGGTCTTAATTATAGCACTGGACCTTCAGATTCATTGCAACATGTGAGATCTTTAGTTGCGGTATGTGGGATCTAAGTTCCCTGATCGAACCCAGGCCACCTGCATTGGGAGCACAGAGTCTTAGCCACTGACCCACCAGGGAAGTCACAGAAGAGCTTTTTTAAACAGCAGAATTCCTAAGGCTCTACTTCAAACCTATGAATCAAAATCTCCAGTGATGCATCCCAGGATTCTGCATTATAACAAGCAGGCCAAGTGGCTCTTGCACACCCACAGATTTTATATATAAAATATTGCTGATATGGAAAGTATTGGTGATGACTGAAAACAGTGGTTCAGCATAATGTTACTAGTAGTATACACTATGAAATATGACATGGTACTGAAATGTCAAGTTTCATTTTCATAACATATATTTTATAATGCATGTTACTATCATTAAAGGGAGGCCTCCAAATCTCCAACTTTTAGGAGAGAGGGTTAAGTGTAGTCTGAAGTCGTTTGAGTACTGGCAATAGTTTATTTCCTTATTCTTGGACCATCCCTGGTTACTTGTGATGTGTTACAGACTATGTGAGACCTGGAGATAATTAAGAAAAATCTCTCATCCTCATGGAGCATACACTGCAGTGTGAGCAATGAGAATGTGATGCTAACAGTTCATACTTATCTGAGGCTTACTGAGTGGTGTCATTTCCTTAACAACTGTGTAAGAGACAGACTCTTACTTAATTCATTATCCAGGCAAGAAAGTTGAGATTCAAAGAGCTTAAGCCCAAATGTCACAAACCCAGGACCCTCCACCTCTGTGTCATCCCAGTCCCCTTTCCTGAAAAATGGAAGCTGCTTGTGACCAACAAGCACTCTGGGAGTGAAGGCTGAGGAGCCCATCAGGACGGCAGAAACCATAAAGTGAGTGGGAACAACTCACACCATAAAGCCATTTTTGAACAATCTTGAAATTGGATCCATATTGTTCCACTGCTCGGGATTTGGTCATTAGGAGGCAGAATTATTTCACTGCTCTACAAATGTGCAGACAAAGGCTTTATTCCTCCTGTTAGCACAGACAGCTCTGCTGAGACATCCTGACAGTCCCCATGTTCCCCTGTGGTATGTACGAGGTAGGCAATTTGATATTCAGAAGGGAGATGCAGGACTTGGACTGTGGAAGGCCTGAGGCAGGAGGAGTCCAGAGGTACTGTCTGTGATTGTCATCAGTCTTGACATTAAGGTCTTCCCTCCACTAGAGGAGAGGACTTCTCTTGTGGGTGCTGTACACCTGGGTCTGAATTGAGACATTATATTGCTCTCTCTCCTTTTAACTCTTTACTTCCTAATATAGCAAAGTTGCCAGTTATTATAAAATGCCATTTTTCTGTATTTTTGTAGGTGACTAAGTTAACCCCAGCAGCCCATGATTCTGAGGAAAAAGGCTATTGGGACTGTAAAATCATCATAAGGACTCAGTAAGGCTTCCGATCCTGGGAAGCCGGGTCCAGACACACCTGCCAGGCTCCCCTGTTGGAGTTGCTTAAGACTCCTGCACTGTCAGACTCCTCGGAGTATCCTCAAAGCTCAGGACACACAATATCCCTGGGCTCTTCCTGTCTGAGCATCTCCTCTGATGCCCCATTACCACACCAAGAACCCTTGGACCAAACTATTTGGTATAAGAGACCCCTGTTCCCTGTTACCCTGCGAAACACCTTAGTACAAAGTTGATTACACAGTTCTGAACTCCTCCTGGTCCCAGCCACTGATATTGCCTTTCTTTGTGTTAAGTCACCACTATGATGGACTCCCTGGAATATCGCTGCTCTAGATTGGTCTTCCTAACTGGTCTTTCACTGTCTGAAACATGCCAAAGACAGCCACAGACTTTACACCCTGCACCTCATCCTCTTCTGTGTGACCTTGGTAGAGGATCCTGCCAGACCCCAGCGCTCCAGTGGGAAGACAAAGCCAGACAGAGCCTCTTCTTCCCCCTGGGCTCCTGATTACTCAATTCAACCTTCTTTCTTTCCCACCTCATTCTCATATTCCTTCGACTAGAAATACTTACATTAGTCACTGTTGGGTGGATGTTTGACATATTAACTAGTAATACTCAAAACTGTGTCTTTGCAATGGACTGAATTGTGCCCCCCTCCAACAAAGTTCATATGTTGAAGCTCTGAACTCCAGTGTAACTATATTTGGAGCTAGGGCTCTTAGAAGATAATTAAGGTTACATGAGGTCAAAAGGGTAGGATCCTAATTCAATAGGATCCTTGGCCTGAAAAGAAGGGCAAGATCTTGCTTGATCTGGATTGATCAATCTCTCTCTCTCTCTCTCTCTCTCTCTCTCATACACACACACGCATGCACGCGCCACATACACTGAAGAAGAGCCATGTGAGCACAGAGAGAAGGCTGCCATCGAAAGGCCAGGAAAAGAGCTCTCACCAGAACCTGACTATATTGACATCCTGATCTCAGACTTAGAGCCCATGTGAGAGAGAAACTTCCGTGGTTTAAGCCATCCCATCTACAATGTTTGTTATGGTAGTCCAGGAAGACTAAGGAGATCTTGTTGTAAATTATCATAAAATAGCTCATCAATGTACACCATGATGGGTGCTATAAAGAAGGTAAACAGCAAATGTATTCTTTGAATCAGTTCTAATGAGGTGGATGAAACTGGAGCCTATTATACAGAGTTAATTAAGCCAGAAATAAAAACACCAATACAGTATAATAATGCATATATATGAAATATAGACAGATGATAATGACAACCCTGTATACAAGACAGCAAAAGAGACACAGATGTATTGAACAGTCTTTTGGACTCTGTGGGAGAGGGCGAGAGTGGGATGATTTGGGAGAATGGCATTGAAAGATGTATATTATCATATGTGAAATGGATCACCAGTCCAGGTTCAATGCGTGATACAGGATGCCCGGGGCTGGTGCACTGGGATGACCCAGAGGGATGGCATGGGGAGGGAGCTGGGAGTGGCATTCAGGATGGGGAACACATGCATACCTGTGATGGATTCGTGTCAATGTATGGCAAAACCAATACAATATTGTAAAGTAATTAGCCTCCAATTAAAATAAATAAATTTATATTTTAAAAAAAGAAGGTAAACATCAGCAATACTCAGTTAACCCAGCCCTGATGGCAGGAAGTCTTCCCAGAAGAATAAATCCTAAAGGATGAAAAGGGTAGAAAGTATCTCCAAAGGAGAAGTGGCCCATGTGTAAAACTCAGAAGATGAGAAAGACCACGGCTCCACTGGTTCTGCAAATATCTCATGATGGCAGGACAAGAGAGTAAAAACCCTGGGTGCCAGGAGGCAGGGCTGGAGATACTAGCAGGGAGAGGCTCAGCAGGCCTTGCCGTGAACATTGGGCTGCATGTGTCCTTAAGAATTACGGTTGTTTTCTCAGGGAATATGCCCAGCAGTGGGATTGTTTAATCATAGTTTTTAGTTTTTTAATGAACCTCCATACTGTTCTCACAGTGGCTCTATCAATTTTCATTCCCACCAACAGTGTCAGATAGTTCCTTTTGGGATGGAGGTAGGTAGGAGGGAGGCCCAAGAAAGAGAGAATACGTGTATACACATAGCTGATCCACTTCACTGTGCAGCAGAAACTAACACAACATTATAAAGCAATTATACTCCAATTTCAAAAAATAAGGCCTTGCAGGCCGCATTAAGGAATCTGAAATCTATTTTGAAAGCAAAGAGAAAACACCTGAAGAGTTTTTTCTTTCTTTCTTTCTTTCTTTTTACAGGAACTGACACAATAGGAGATATATTTTAGAAAGGTCACAGGAAGGAGCAGCATATCCATGTCAGGAGTGTCTTCAACAACAGCAATATTAATTCAACTAACATTTATTAAGAACCTATTATAGATCAGGAACCATTCTGGGTATCAGGGATATAGAAGCGAACAAAACAGGCCACAACCCCACCCTCCACAGCACCAATATGCTGACACGGTGACACAGTTTGGAAATAAGTAAACAAAGAAGCATATAGTATGTCAGATGACAATTAGCGTCCAGGACGAATGTGAGTGGGCAGAGGTGGGAGGTTATACAGAACACTAAGAGGAGGACTTGTTAATAAAATGACGCTTGCGCAGAGACCTAAGGAAGTGAGGAATGAGCTGGAGGAATCTGAGGTCAGAGCGTCCCAGGCAGAGGGAAGAGTAGGAGCAAAGGCCCTGAGGGAAGAGCAGGCCTGTCCCAGCAACGGCTGGGAGACCAGCGCAGTCAGAGCAGTGGGAGGCAGGAGAAGGGGACTCGAGGAGGCCAGAGAGGCCAGCTCTGCCTTTAGCGGAGGTGCTCAAAGCCCTGAATTCCTGCCCTGCCAGAGCACAGCTCAGGCTCACGGAGACACGAACAAGCGATAAACTCTTAACCATCTACACGCCACACTTTGTTACCTGGACCCCAAAACAGCTCCTTTTGGATCTAGTTTCTCTTGGGCAGTTCTGCCAGCTACCAAACACACTCCCTCAATTGAATTTCTCACAAGAAATAACTCGGGTTTTACTCCTACTCCTCTAACCAGAAGGATTTAAACCCAATCTAAAGAGCCCAGAGCAAATAAGTACTAAACCATCACTTCATCTTTTCCTTGTACACAAAGTTCATCCTCTATCCCCAGACCCACACTCATACTCCCAATTTTGTTACTGAGAATCAAGACAAATACTTAAAGAGTGGAATTATCAAAGTAACAGTATATGATAGGTTTTGAACTGGCAAAACCCCAGGGCTTCCATGTGAACAATATCAGAAGGTGAATTTTAACCAAATCCTTAATGAAATAAGAAAAAAGAAGGGAAAAGGTAGTGGGTTTCTGTGAAATTAAATTTTTTCAATTTAAATTTAATTTGGGGATCCATGTTGATTAGCTACTGTCACAAATACCAAATATCTTGGTGGTTTAATGCAATAAAAGTTATTTTCTTACTGTGCAGGAAATTAAGCTATTGTATCCGTTCTCAAAACCCACCTTTCATACTCAGCTTTACAATGCTGGAGCTGGAATTCCATGAACCACACTATGCTTTGATGGCTGTTTCCTGAAGTTTCCATTAGTACAGGGTCCCAGAAAGGGGCTGCAAAGCTGTAGGAGGAGTAAGAGATGTGCTCCTTTCTGGGCATGTTTGGGATTTCAGCTCTGTTTGTTCATGTTTTTGTAAGTTGCTTTGTTACACTCATCAGTGTCACCTGAGCACCATTTCTTACCTGGCGGCAGCAGCTAGTTGTAGAAGCAGTTGGTTCCAGTTTTTTCCCTCTTTTCAAGAGTGAACCTCACCAAGATCCCAGAGGTATCCAAACCACACTGCAGGCCAGTGTCCCTTCCTCAAAAGTCAGAGTTACAGCCCCATTCTCACTCACTCGGAATCTAGAGAAAGTACTGTAGGTCGACTGTGGCTTTCTAGACAGCTGTGTGCGCACCCTTCTGTTACCTTGAAATTCAGCCACCTTCAGGGCATCGGGTCTTCTGTGGGATGCTCAGCACCTGTGCCAAACATGGGGCATGAGAGCCGAGAGGACTGTGGGAGTCTTGAAGGGCCAGGACAGCCAGCAGCAAACTTCCCTTTGGCTGCATCCCCTGAGCCAGTCTAACTGCAAGGGACTCTGGGAAATGTAGTCTGGTTGTGGCTGGTGACTGAATGTAGGGCAATCACTGCTGCAATGTCCTTACACAGTTGAATGTTTAAAAAAAATCCTTTCATAACTTAGAGTAAGAGGAGATGACAGGCCTGGAAAAATTAAAGGTTACTTGGATTCCCAGGCGGCTCACTGGCGTCCACCTGCCAATGCATTTGTGGCTGGTGGCTGAATGTAGGGCAATCACTGCTGCAATGTCCTTACAACAGTTGAATGTTTAAAAAAAATCCTTTCATAACTTAGAGTAAGAGGAGATGACAGGCCTGGAAAAATTAAAGGTTACTTGGATTCCCAGGCGGCTCATTGGCGTCCACCTGCCAATGCAGGAGACGCAAGAGATTCAGGTTCAATCCCTGGGTCAGGAAGATCCTCTGGAGGAGGAATTGACAACCCACTGCAGTATTCTTGCCTGGAGAATCCCATGGACAGAGGAGCCTGGTGGGTAAAGTCTGTAGGGTTGCAAAGAATCAGACACGACTAAGCACGCATAGGCAAAAAGTTTACTTCCCTAGAGCTCAGTAAGTCAGCAAAATTCAAAGGGCTGAGAACCACTGTTTCTTGCTAATACAGGTGGCCTCAGATGCCTTCTTCATGCTCCTATCAAGTGGTGTCCTGAGTCTGTTCATGCTCATTTCCAAGTTGCACTCTTTCCTCTGAACACAGCAGTGCCCAAAGCATCTCTCACGCTACTGGATGGAAAACCTATATGTCTTTCTTGATTCCTAACACCAGGGTTATAATTGTTGTCCAGTGAATTAGCATATTACAGGTTCCAGATGAGTGTTAAAACTGGAACAGCACTGGCCAGATGTGTTGAGTTCTCTAGAAGACATTTTCTATTTTAAAAAAGGAAAAAAGAAAGAAGAATGACATAGTTTAGAATAGTCTCTAAGTTAGTTTTGGTATTCTCCTCTTTTCTGTGCTGGTTGCTGTGTTCATGCTGCAGTTGTGTCTGACTTTTTTCGACCCCATGGACTATAACTCGCCAGGTTCCTCTGTTATGGGATTTCCCAGGCAAGAATACTGGAGTGGGTTGCCATTTTCTTCTCCAAGGGATCTTCCTGATCTAGGAATCGAACCTACATCTCTTGCATCTCCTGCATTGCAGGCAGATCTACTACTGGGCCACCTGGGAAGCCTTGTTAAACTTACTTTCCAGATAATTGGATAAGTTATATAATCACACTTGGCTCTTTCATGGATCTTTGCCATCTATGAAATGTCTTGCATGAATCTCTACTTAACCATAAATTACTGTTGAACCCATATCAGGAACAGATCACTGTAAAAGTCTAGGTCATCTGACCTTTAGAAGGCAATTCTGATTAGAAGACACTCTTAGGATAGCATCCTCTTGCCTACAGAATAAAAATAAGTTTAACCTTTGGTGCTATTTCTATTTTTAAAAAATATAATAATTGAACTAGAAGCTTTCAGGGTAAATACATAGAGCCCTTGCAATTAGTGTAGGAAGAATTTTCTAAACCCAAGTCAGGACTGCAGGAGTAGAGAGACAGTTAATAGTCTCTCTCTCTCTTATATTCATAACAAAAACATTTAAAAGGAGAAACATCATGCCAGCAGTGTTTTCTAAGGCAACTCTTTTTTTTTCTTTTTTCTATAACTCTTGCAAATCCAAGGTAAGCTAAACTATGCCTATTATAAAACTATCTTAAGTTCCAGTTGCCTCGTGAACAGCAAAACCAATGCATTGAAGACCTCCAGACACTTATGTCTCTTCCATTTTCCTCTCCTCTTCAAGGATTCATCAGCATCCACCAAGTCACCAGAGCTAGAAAGCTGGGAATCTTTCTGTAGCAGCATCCTGTGTACTATTTCTGTGCACATGTCTATCTCTGCATGCACGACATTGCACTGTATGCACTTATTACCACACTAGCCTCTCTTTCCAGCTACTTTAACTCAGAGCCCTCTCTTGATTTTGTATCTCTCATGCTTAGTACAGAGTTGGCACAGAGTAATCACCAAATAAATGGATTTGAACTCTCCCACTTTCCAAGTTCTTTATTTTTGGTCACTGAGTCCTGCCCATTTTTTCCCTGAAATGTCTCTTGAATCCTCTTCCTCAAAGTTCAGACTCTTATCACTCTCTCCTTTGACTTATCCAGAATCTTCTATCACCTGTTCCCTCTAACTCCAGGCTAACCCTGCCTGTATCTGCCTGCTATACAGCTGCAAGTTATCTTTCCAAAATACAAGTCTAATCAAGCTGCCCCTTTGTCTAATACCTTCAATACTGCCTCACATCTAGAACAGGGTCTAGATTTCTTAGCATGATCCTCGGCACAGGCTACCTGCCCAAGTTCATCTCCAGAAACTTCCCCTGTGTGTCCTAAGCTCTAGTCATTCCAAACAGCTGATTGTTTAATCAAGAAATGCTCCTTGAGGCCTCTGTGGTTTGTTCCTTCTTCTTCCATTTAAAATGCCTTTCCCACTCTCCTCAGGAAACTCCTACTCATCCATCAACACTTAGGTTAACTGTCACTTCTCTGAAGCCTAATCCCCCAAACATTTGCTTATAGACCCTCCTCTTCCACTCAGTTTTGTGCCACTTAAGAAGAGGGACTATGTCTAAATTATTATTGTATGCCTCATGTTAAATTCAGTTTCTGACACCATCAGCACCAGCAAATCTTTACTAATTGCCAACCAGCATCTAGGACTTTTCAGTATTCTGAAATCCTAATTGGTATCTTCGCTTCTACAAAGGCCAGATTCCTGCTCTCCATGATGACTCCCCCAAAAGTGTTATTATAGTACGAATTGAAAACACTCCAGTACCTCTGCTTAAAGCCACAGACATGGTCACATCCATTTTTAAGCATCTAGGGAAAGTAAATTTACTTCTATGCAGAAACAAAAACAAAATAAAAAACTGCTGGTTTTGTAAATCAGAGATGAAGTTAATGCATAGTATTTTTGTTGACAATGATTGTGATAATCTCACTTTGACTGAATACTTTTTAACCACTTCCACATATATTAACTTACTTGGTAACCTATGGACACAACTGGAAATTAATTGTCAAATGCATTAGCAAGGAATCATTTGGAGTCTGGTATCACCATGGCAAAGGTTCCAGCCCCAGATTCCCATTTGGTGGCTCAGAGGTTAAAGCCTCAGTGGTCTGCCTCCAGTACAGGAGACCCGGGTTCAATCCCTGGGTCAGGAAGATCCCCTGGAGAAGGAAATGGCAATCCACTCCAGTATTCTTGCCTGGAGAATTCCATGGACAGAGAAGTCTAGTAGGTTACAGTTCATAGGGTCGCAAAGACTGAGCGACTTCACCTCACCTGGCCAAGGAAACATTATTTAACCTCCTTAGGGCTATGCCAAAGCCTTTGACTATGTGGATCACAATAAAACTGTTGAAAATTCTGAAAGAGATGGGAATACCAGACCACCTGACCTGCCTCTGAGAAACCTATATGCAGGTCAGGAAGCAACAATTAGAACTAGACATGGAACAACAGACTGGTTCCAGATAGGAAAAGGAGTACGTCAAGGCTCACCCTGCTTATTTAACTTATATGCAGAGTACATCATGAGAAATGCTGGGCTGGATGGCACAAGCTGGAATCATGATTACCGGGAGAAATATCAATAACCTCAGATATGCAGATGACACCACCCTTATTGTAGAAAGTGAAGAAGAACTAAAGAGCCTCTTGATGAAAGGGAAAGAGGAGACTGAAAATTTGGCTTAAAACTCAACATTCAGAAAACTGAGATCATGGCATCCGGGTCTATCACTTCATGGGAACTAGATGGGGAAACAGTGGAAACAGTGGCTGACTTTATTTTTCTGGGCTCCCAAATCACTGCAGATGGTGACTGCAGCCATGAAATTAAAACACACTTCTCCTTGGAAGGAAAGTTATGACCAACCTAGATGGCATGTTAAAAAGCAGAGACATTACTTTGCCAACAAAGGTCCATCTAGTCAAGGCTATGGTTTTTCCATTGGTCATGTATGGATGTGAGAGTTGGACTGTGAAGAAAGCTGAGCAATGGAGAATTGATGCTTTTGAACTATGGTGTTGGAAAAGACTCTTGAGAGTCCCTTGGACTGCAAGGAGGTCCAATCAACACATCCTAAAGGAGATCAGTCCTGGTTGTTCTTTGGAAGGATTGATGTTGAAACTGAAACTCTAATACTTTGGCCACCTGATGGGAAGACCTGATATATTTGAAAAGACCCTGATGCTGGGCAAGATTGAGGGCAGGAGGAGAAGAGGACAACAGAGGATAAGATGGTTGGAGGGCATCACCAACTCAATGGACATGGGTTTGGGTGGACTCCAGGAGTTGGTTATGGACAAGGAGGCCTGGCGTGCTGCGGTTCATGGTGTCGCAAACAGTCAGACACAACTGAGTGACTGAACTGAACTGAGGGCTTCCCTGGAGGCTCAGACAATAAAGAATCTGCCTGCAATTTGGGAGATCCAGGTTCAGTCCCTGGGTTGGGAAGATCTCCTGGAGAAGCGAATGGCTACCCACTCCAATATTCTTGCCTAAAGAATTCCAAAGACAGAGGAGCCTGGCGGGCTACAGTCCATGGGACCACAGAGAGCGGACATGACTAAGCGACTAATACTTTTACTTCAAGCCTCCTTAAGCCCATGTTTCTTCACCAGTAAAGATAGGAATAATAACAGTAATAACAATTGCTGAATTCCTCTTATATATGAATACTGTGCTAAGTGGTTTCAATATAATTCATTTAATCCTATAAAAGGTGAAATAAATGCCATGAACTGTCTTCAGTTAGGAGACTAAGGCACAGCTAATAAATGGTAGGACCAGATTATGGACTCTAACCCACCTTGGAAACCATCTCAGAGATTTCCTTAAGTGTAAATGAGATCAGGCATATACAGCCCTTAGCAGAAAGCCTGGAACATACTAAATCCCTGATGAACATCAGCTGTTCCTATCTTCATTAGCTAGAAGGACAATAGTAATCATTCAGCTGAACTCTAATGTAATCTAATTACCTACCTTTGCTGCTGCTGCTAAGTCACTTCGGTCGTGTCCGAGTCTGTGCGACCCCACAGATGGCAGCCTACCAGGCTCGCCTGTCCCTGGGATTCTCCAGGCAAGAACACTGGAGTGGGTTGACATTTCCTTCTTCAATGCATGAAAGTGAAAAGTGAAAGTGAAGTCACTCAGTTGTGTCCGACTCCCAGCGACCCCATGGACTGTAGCCTACCAGGCTCCTCCATCCTTGGGATTTTCCAGGCAAGAGTACTTACCTTTACCAAGCACCAAAGCAGACTTGTCCACTTTGCTACAGCCTCAGAAGAAAAACAAAAACAAAAGAAAGAAAGGAAGGAAGGGGGCCTTCTCTGGCTGTCCAGTGGTTAACACTTTGCCTTCCAGTGCACAGGGTGTGAGTTCAATTCCTGGTCAGAGATTTAACATCCTACCTGCCTCCTGGCCAAGAAACCAAAAGGTAAAAGAGAAGCAGTGTTGTAACAAGTTCAATAAAGACTTTAAAACATCAGAAAAGTTTTAAAAACACACACAGAAATAAAAGGGGGAGGGAAGGGGGAAACTGAGGCAACAAAATGAAAGAAGAGATGCGAAGGCAACATCCATGTCAAAGGTGCTTCATAAAATGAACGGTGGTGTTGTGACAGGAGAAAGAATTTCTGGAAGGGTGTACATCGTTTGTATTTAGTTGTCCTGTTCTCAGAAGGAGGCCTGTTCATTTTTCTCCTTGACAGTGAGCCTAATCCTATACAAAGTGAAAAGGGCTTGAGCCTGGATTTTCCTGTGGACACAAATCACTTGACATTCCTGTCTGTATCCACATGGGAGCCAGCATAATAGACGCAAAAAAACACCTAAACCCAACCTCTTCCCCCCACCATCGCCCAGCACCCTTACACGGAGTTCCCTCTTCAAATTTAGCTGCCCTCCATGTTTTATCTTTTGACACATTTCTTTACCTCCAGACCTCACAGATTCACTTTCCTTCCTTATGGTTTTACTGAAAGCAAAATAACAGCAACTGCCACCTAAAAGGCGATTGATTGTTTTTAATTAAAACCTTGTATTCTAGGCACATCATACACGTCAAGCCAAGATCCCTCTGTGGAAAGCTCCATAGCTGCTGCTGCTGCTGCTGCTGCTAAGTCGCTTCAGTCGTGTCTGACTCTGTGCGACCCCATAAACAGCAGCCCCCGTCCCTGGGATTCTCCAGGCAAGAACACTGGAGTCAGTTGCCATTTCCTTCTCCAATGCATGAAAGTGGAAAGTGAAAATTGAAAGTGAAGTTGCTGAGTCATGTCCGACTCCCAGCGATCCCATGGACTGCAGCCCACCAGGCTCCTCCGTCCATTGGATTTTCCAGGCAAGAGTACTGGAGTGGGGTGCCACTGCCTTCTCCGAGCTCCATAGCAGTGCTGTCGAATGCACCTTGCTATGATGATATTCTATATCTTCACCATCCAAAAAGGTGGATGGTGTATTAAAATATAGTTCCCCCTGCAACTGAAGAACTACATTTGTATTTCATTTAATTTTAATAAATTTAAATAGCCACATATAACAAGTGACTGCCATATTGGTCAGAAAGTGTTAGGCACATAGTCGTGTCTGACTCTTTGTGACCCCATGGACTGAAGCCCGCCCGGCTCCTCTGTCCATGGGATTCTCCAGGCAAGAATATTGGAGTGGGCTGCCATTCCTTTCTCTGGGATATTGGTCAGAGCATCTCCATAAACTATCATCCACTTCCACTACAGAGTGAGGGACGACTACGCAGGGTTTAGGATGTCACTTCCCAAGAGTAAACAGGAAACTCGAGGAAGCAGTCCTCTGAAATTAAGATGGCTTACCGAGAGGATCAACACCAGTTATTTCTAAAATTTGCTTCTAGAGGGACTGGAAGGCTGATTCTCAAATTGGCCCTAGGCCACTTGATCACTATTCAGTTCAAGCATGTGAAACAGAGACTCTTTTATAGGTTATAAGTAAAGATGGGCTGTTGACCTTTAAACTGCAAGAAATGTCTGGAATTGACCTCTGCGATCTCAAAAAAGCGCTGAAAGGCATTAAACATCAAGTATCACCCAAAGAAAAGCAGAAAAATTTGTCTCTGTTCTTTATTCCCTGCAGGAACATATCCCCAGTCATGCTTTGGACTTGGAACTGGGCTGATCTGCTTTCCCATGAAGACAGATTTACTAAGGTTAAGGGGAGGATGAAAAGCTTTGTGAGGCACGTAAGAACCAAACACCAAGACTTTGTGAGGATGCGAGAATATGCAAAGAAGTGTGGCTTGTGTTCTGAGAATCATAGGAGACCTCTGGACTATTTGAAGCAAGAAGGGCACATTGTCAATTTGGAATTTTGTAAGAGTGACTACTGTTGCCGAGTGAAAAGTGGGGTGAAAGGGGTGTGAGAGATCAGTGAGGAGACCTTTGTTTTTGCAAAAAGTGATGGAAGTGAGGAGTCTGAGAGCAGTAGAGCCAAAGAGAAGAGGGCAGAGTAAACAGATATTTAGGGACAAAATTAACAGGGCTTTGGCATGATTGGACCAGGGGTGGGGAGGAGGCAGGGATGAGCAAGAGGTTCCTGTTTTTCATGACAGTGGATGGAGCTGCAGTTCACTGATATAGACAGAAAGGAGTAGATCTGGGAGAAAATAAGTCTCATTTTGGACACTTACGTTTGAGGTATTCTTGACATTGTGAATATGGCAAATAGACAAGTTGGACACGCAGGTCTAGGGTTTAGAGGAGTGGTTTAATCTGTAGTGTTGATTCCATTAAAAACTTTTGAAAAAAGAAACTGATACAATGTCTCACTTTTCAACCCTCA
>SJYC01038457.1:0-16547 GCA_006408675.1 Madoqua kirkii
GAGGCTCAGACAATAAAGAATCTGCCTGCAATTTGGGAGATCCAGGTTCAGTCCCTGGGTTGGGAAGATCTCCTGGAGAAGCGAATGGCTACCCACTCCAATATTCTTGCCTAAAGAATTCCAAAGACAGAGGAGCCTGGCGGGCTACAGTCCATGGGACCACAGAGAGCGGACATGACTAAGCGACTAATACTTTTACTTCAAGCCTCCTTAAGCCCATGTTTCTTCACCAGTAAAGATAGGAATAATAACAGTAATAACAATTGCTGAATTCCTCTTATATATGAATACTGTGCTAAGTGGTTTCAATATAATTCATTTAATCCTATAAAAGGTGAAATAAATGCCATGAACTGTCTTCAGTTAGGAGACTAAGGCACAGCTAATAAATGGTAGGACCAGATTATGGACTCTAACCCACCTTGGAAACCATCTCAGAGATTTCCTTAAGTGTAAATGAGATCAGGCATATACAGCCCTTAGCAGAAAGCCTGGAACATACTAAATCCCTGATGAACATCAGCTGTTCCTATCTTCATTAGCTAGAAGGACAATAGTAATCATTCAGCTGAACTCTAATGTAATCTAATTACCTACCTTTGCTGCTGCTGCTAAGTCACTTCGGTCGTGTCCGAGTCTGTGCGACCCCACAGATGGCAGCCTACCAGGCTCGCCTGTCCCTGGGATTCTCCAGGCAAGAACACTGGAGTGGGTTGACATTTCCTTCTTCAATGCATGAAAGTGAAAAGTGAAAGTGAAGTCACTCAGTTGTGTCCGACTCCCAGCGACCCCATGGACTGTAGCCTACCAGGCTCCTCCATCCTTGGGATTTTCCAGGCAAGAGTACTTACCTTTACCAAGCACCAAAGCAGACTTGTCCACTTTGCTACAGCCTCAGAAGAAAAACAAAAACAAAAGAAAGAAAGGAAGGAAGGGGGCCTTCTCTGGCTGTCCAGTGGTTAACACTTTGCCTTCCAGTGCACAGGGTGTGAGTTCAATTCCTGGTCAGAGATTTAACATCCTACCTGCCTCCTGGCCAAGAAACCAAAAGGTAAAAGAGAAGCAGTGTTGTAACAAGTTCAATAAAGACTTTAAAACATCAGAAAAGTTTTAAAAACACACACAGAAATAAAAGGGGGAGGGAAGGGGGAAACTGAGGCAACAAAATGAAAGAAGAGATGCGAAGGCAACATCCATGTCAAAGGTGCTTCATAAAATGAACGGTGGTGTTGTGACAGGAGAAAGAATTTCTGGAAGGGTGTACATCGTTTGTATTTAGTTGTCCTGTTCTCAGAAGGAGGCCTGTTCATTTTTCTCCTTGACAGTGAGCCTAATCCTATACAAAGTGAAAAGGGCTTGAGCCTGGATTTTCCTGTGGACACAAATCACTTGACATTCCTGTCTGTATCCACATGGGAGCCAGCATAATAGACGCAAAAAAACACCTAAACCCAACCTCTTCCCCCCACCATCGCCCAGCACCCTTACACGGAGTTCCCTCTTCAAATTTAGCTGCCCTCCATGTTTTATCTTTTGACACATTTCTTTACCTCCAGACCTCACAGATTCACTTTCCTTCCTTATGGTTTTACTGAAAGCAAAATAACAGCAACTGCCACCTAAAAGGCGATTGATTGTTTTTAATTAAAACCTTGTATTCTAGGCACATCATACACGTCAAGCCAAGATCCCTCTGTGGAAAGCTCCATAGCTGCTGCTGCTGCTGCTGCTGCTAAGTCGCTTCAGTCGTGTCTGACTCTGTGCGACCCCATAAACAGCAGCCCCCGTCCCTGGGATTCTCCAGGCAAGAACACTGGAGTCAGTTGCCATTTCCTTCTCCAATGCATGAAAGTGGAAAGTGAAAATTGAAAGTGAAGTTGCTGAGTCATGTCCGACTCCCAGCGATCCCATGGACTGCAGCCCACCAGGCTCCTCCGTCCATTGGATTTTCCAGGCAAGAGTACTGGAGTGGGGTGCCACTGCCTTCTCCGAGCTCCATAGCAGTGCTGTCGAATGCACCTTGCTATGATGATATTCTATATCTTCACCATCCAAAAAGGTGGATGGTGTATTAAAATATAGTTCCCCCTGCAACTGAAGAACTACATTTGTATTTCATTTAATTTTAATAAATTTAAATAGCCACATATAACAAGTGACTGCCATATTGGTCAGAAAGTGTTAGGCACATAGTCATGTCTGACTCTTTGTGACCCCATGGACTGAAGCCCGCCCGGCTCCTCTGTCCATGGGATTCTCCAGGCAAGAATATTGGAGTGGGCTGCCATTCCTTTCTCTGGGATATTGGTCAGAGCATCTCCATAAACTATCATCCACTTCCACTACAGAGTGAGGGACGACTACGCAGGGTTTAGGATGTCACTTCCCAAGAGTAAACAGGAAACTCGAGGAAGCAGTCCTCTGAAATTAAGATGGCTTACCGAGAGGATCAACACCAGTTATTTCTAAAATTGCTTCTAGAGGGACTGGAAGGCTGATTCTCAAATTGGCCCTAGGCCACTTGATCACTATTCAGTTCAAGCATGTGAAACAGAGACTCTTTTATAGGTTATAAGTAAAGATGGGCTGTTGACCTTTAAACTGCAAGAAATGTCTGGAATTGACCTCTGCGATCTCAAAAAAGCGCTGAAAGGCATTAAACATCAAGTATCACCCAAAGAAAAGCAGAAAAATTTGTCTCTGTTCTTTATTCCCTGCAGGAACATATCCCCAGTCATGCTTTGGACTTGGAACTGGGCTGATCTGCTTTCCCATGAAGACAGATTTACTAAGGTTAAGGGGAGGATGAAAAGCTTTGTGAGGCACGTAAGAACCAAACACCAAGACTTTGTGAGGATGCGAGAATATGCAAAGAAGTGTGGCTTGTGTTCTGAGAATCATAGGAGACCTCTGGACTATTTGAAGCAAGAAGGGCACATTGTCAATTTGGAATTTTGTAAGAGTGACTACTGTTGCCGAGTGAAAAGTGGGGTGAAAGGGGTGTGAGAGATCAGTGAGGAGACCTTTGTTTTTGCAAAAAGTGATGGAAGTGAGGAGTCTGAGAGCAGTAGAGCCAAAGAGAAGAGGGCAGAGTAAACAGATATTTAGGGACAAAATTAACAGGGCTTTGGCATGATTGGACCAGGGGTGGGGAGGAGGCAGGGATGAGCAAGAGGTTCCTGTTTTTCATGACAGTGGATGGAGCTGCAGTTCACTGATATAGACAGAAAGGAGTAGATCTGGGAGAAAATAAGTCTCATTTTGGACACTTACGTTTGAGGTATTATTGACATTGTGAATATGGCAAATAGACAAGTTGGACACGCAGGTCTAGGGTTTAGAGGAGTGGTTTAATCTGTAGTGTTGATTCCATTAAAAACTTTTGAAAAAAGAAACTGATACAATGTCTCACTTTTCAACCCTCAATAGGTGATGCCCAAAAGTAGCACAAGGAGGATTTCTCCAGAATTCAGCTTTTTCCAGGCATAGCTCCTCCTTGCAGAATTTCAGGCTGCCAACCTCACCGGAAAAGACTGCATTCTCCATTTCTTTCGGCAACGCTGTGGGGCATCTCTTGTTCTTACAAACCCTGCTAAATGTCCATGTGCTTTGGCCACACATCTGCCCTCCTGTCTGCCCCTCTGGCTGGGGTGAGGTCAACGCTGTAATTCTTCCTGACTTCCAGTGTTGTCTACCGGCCAGTTCCTCAGTCCGCAGCCTCCTGATCCTAGAACTCACAGAAGACGTCATTAACCTGTAAGTCACACATCCTAGAGTCTCGAGGGGCCACGCTTGAACCAAGCCAATAGCCAACTCTATTGTGTTGTCATCTGGGAATAACCAACATTGCTGAAGGTAACGATTTTTAAGAGAAGCTGAAACCATGAGGTTTTTTTTTCTTATGAAATTCTATTTTTTAAATGTCTAACTCATATTTATTTTTTTAATTCTAAAAGGCCACCTGGGTCAAGAAAAACCTCTTAAAGTCCCCGTTTGTTTCATGATCATCAATTTGTGACTTTTGGTCTCATGGATGGCACATGGACAGCACTCATGTATTCATTCATGAGTCACCCCTAATCGATGCCTTTTCCCACTAAATCTAAATACATCTTCAAAATCTATCTCCCTCCAGGGAGATAACGTTTCAAAGATTCAGAACTACATATATGAGTTGAAACTTATCTGCCATATATATTCTTGTGGTAACCACAGAATAAATTCTATTCCTCAAAAACAGGAGGACATCACAAAATGCCCCCAAAGTCCCTCTGCTCACCTCCTTTCAAAACAAATTGCCCTGAAGCACAAACGCAAATGCCAGAATTCTTTCAGTGCCCATTTCTATTAGCACATATTGTGTTATCTGAGTCTACAAACCATTCCCATTTTCTTCCCACCTTATCTCTGCTCAGAGACCTTTTAAACACCACTGTAGTTCAGTTGAATCAACATATTTTTCTTTTTCTATTCACCCTTGGCCTTCACCTCTCCTCTCAACTTTTGTTTTTTTTTTGAGAATTACAACAGCATTTCCCTAAACGCCTCATCCTGATTAAAAACAAGACCCGGACACTTTTCTCTACATAATTCTCTAATGTGATGATAACTGATGGAGAAACCTTTTCATCCCCTGACCTCAGAACTCTAGGGCACCAGGTAGAGTCTGCAAGCCCTGTACTTCCTGCAAAATGACTCGTTTTGTTTTCACCTGAGTGTAAATGAATTGAAGAGTTCCCATTCTTTCAATTAGTGAAACAACAATCATTTTCCCATGTAAAATTAAAGCTTAGCAGGCACCTTTCCCTGGGAAGACATGAAGCTGAACACTTTTCACTGAAGCCAAACATTAGCATTAAGAAGATATATTCCTCCAGAGCTGTACTCCAGATCCTCAAATGTGAGCTGTTGGTTTATTTTTTGGCCAAAGTAAAAGATCTTTTTGCTTCTTTCTTTAAGGCTCTCCATTAAGAAAAGCAGCAGCAGTTTTTCTATGATTGAGTTTCCTTTGCTGGGGGCAAAGGAAGGAGAAACGATAGCCTTATAAGTTAGACAGCGGCTGTATTAGTTTGCTATGGCTGCCATAACAAAGGCCACAGACTGGGCGGCGTAAATGACAGACTTATGTTTTTCCTCACAATTTTGAGGGGCTTTAACTTTCTATTTCACTTTGGCGTATAGTCGATTAACAATGTTGTATTTGTTTCAGGCACACAGCAAAGGGACTCAGCCATACACATACATGTATCCATTCTCCCCAAACTCCCCTCCATCCAGGCTGCCACGGAACCTCGAGCAGGGGGCCCTGTGCCGTACAGTCGGTCCTTGCTGGCTGTACATTTTATATACAGCAGTGTGCAAGCATCGATCCAAAACTCCCTAATTATCCCTTCCCCCCTTCTTCCCCTCAGCAACCGTAAGTTTGTTCTCTAAGTCTGTGAGTCTGTTTCTGTTTGTAAATAAGTTTGTTCGTGTCATTTCTTCTTAGATTCCACACATAAGGGATATTATTCAATATTTCTCTTCTCTCCTGATTTACTTCACTCAGTATGAAATCTCTAAGAAAAGGAAAAATATTATATGACATCCCTTATGACATCACTTATGTGCAGAATGTAAAAAGGAATGATACAAATCTCAGTTTTGGAGACTGGAAGTTCAAAATCAAAGTATGAGGTTTAACTCCTCCCAAAGGCCTCTGTCTTTGGCTTGTGAATGGTGGCCTTCTCCCTGTGTCTTCAGGTGCTATTTCCTCGGAGATTCTGCCCTAATCTCTTATAGGGATGCCAGTCATACTGGATTAAGGCCGCCCCAAATGGTCTCACGTTAACCTACTTAACCTCTTTAAGGACCCTATCTCCTAACACAGTCACATTCTGAGGTCTTGAGTGTCAGGACTTCAACATATAAATTTGAGTGGGGGGAGACACGATTCGGCCCATAATGGGGGTCCTGAGGACATGTTCGAGCAGAGTTTAGTGTTTAGCAGCGACCAGTGTGCCCGTGTGAGTGTGCTCAGTCACTTCAGTTGTGTCTGACTCTTTGCAACTCCATGGACTTAAGCCCACCAGGCTCCTCTGCCATGGGATTCTCCAGGCAAGAATACTGGAGTGGGTTGCCATTTCCTCCTCCAAAGGATCTTCCTGACCCAGGAATTGAACCACATCTTCTGCATCTCCAGCATTGCAGGCAGATTCTTAACCGCTGAGCCACTGGGGAAGATGTTAGTGACAAGTAACAGAACCTAACTCAGTGTGAGTAAGTAATCATCATAATCACCAAAAGAAAAAACCCACAGAAAACATCTGAGGCAGGAAAACAATCATGCCTTAGGAAGGAAAGAACCTGAAACAGAAAAACCCTCAAGACACTCTCCCTCACCTCCCTGCTTCCTCTGCAAACAGGCATCTTCTCTCTTTCCCCTCTTTCCACAAGACAGAGAATAGACTCCAGGCTGAAAACCTCCCTTGGACAGGTCCTGCCATCTATCCACACGGAGTAGCTAGAAAAGCTTCAGTCCCAGCTTCCAGGGGAGAGAATCCTGATGGTCCCAGTTGAGGTCAGGTGTTTGCAACGGTCCAATTAGTTATAACCACAGTGATCACATCATCTATTTCACACATGACTCGGGGGCTTGCCCCTGTGAACTGGGGTGATTCCCATGGGAAAAGGAGGTAGAGATGCATGATCACTGGGCCAATGAACAGGGTAGATGTTCCAGAACTTGCCACTGAATGGATAAAGATGTTTTTCTGCATGTCCCACTCTTTTCTGTTAGATCTAAGCACCTGTTTCTCTCCTACTAACCAGCTGAGCTAGAGATTTCTCCTCTAGAAGCATAGACGATAGGTAACTATAGCAACTGGCTGTACAGCTAATTGCTCTAAAACATTACCCAGGGGTTAAAAAGCCAGGGAGACAGTGATTCCCTACGTTCAACTGGAGTATTAGTCCACAGCTAAAGTGAGTTTTCTTGTCTCCAGAACAGTCAATGTTTTACCTTTTAAAAGTAAAGTGTGTGTGCCACAATTCTCTCTGAAAGCCCAGGCACTGAAGTGGGTCCAGGAGATGCAATTTTAAACACTCAACCTTTTATCTTCCAGGTCCAGGCTTGGCTAGGTCTCAGTTGCCTCTAATCGTCTTTGTCATCTTGGTTTCAGCTACCCACCATTTCTAGGAGCAAGTTGATGAGGAAAGACACAGGTTCAATAATATCACCTTTAGCTCTGATAAGACAGCATTCCCTAGGGACCCCCATGAGTGTCTAGTGATTAAGACTCCAGGTTTCCACTCCAGGGTGCATGGGTCCTGATCCCTGGCAGGGGAACTAAAATCCCACATGCCACATAGCACAGCCAAAAGAAAAATTTTTAATAAATTTTAAAAGAGTATTCAAATGTGATCAGTTCATCCCCCAAAGGTTCAACCAGAAGTGCAGGCAACCCAGAACCTTTCTACCTAATGATCTTTCTTCTCACTCATTCACTCTCACCTGAATTCACTGCATTTACATAAGGACAATAGCCTTCCCTCTCTCTGTTTTAAAGCTCACATCCAATTGGAGTGACTCATTTTGGAATCACTGGGATAAGGAAACAGACACAACCCAGGGCTCTATGGTCTCATGTCCTCTCTCACCAATCATTGGAAGACAACTGAGTGATAACCACACGCATGCTGGAGCCAGGCTGCCCAGGCTCAAAGTTCTACTCCTTTCTAACTCTTTACCTTAGACAAGTTATCCATCTCTCTGAGCCTCAGTTTCCTGATCATTAAATGAGCTAATATACCTAAGTGCTTACAGCTGTGTAGTTGATGGCTATTATTACTAATACTGTAATAAAAATCTGGCCTGAAAGGCCACCCAGGGTTAGCCTGTGACAAAATGCAAGGGCATTCCTCTCCGTTCTTCATTCAGGGCATCCTGCTCTCCTGCCTCTTTATCGTATCTATCTGGGAGCCTCATGGAAACTTCCCTCATCAGGCCCCAGAACCCAAGGTCACCTCACTCTCTGAAACTGCTGACTCTGAAAGAGAGGTAGTTCCCCTATCCTTGAA
This sequence comes from Madoqua kirkii, assembly GCA_006408675.1. Taxonomy (NCBI): domain Eukaryota; kingdom Metazoa; phylum Chordata; class Mammalia; order Artiodactyla; family Bovidae; genus Madoqua; species Madoqua kirkii. The sequence continues at coordinate 8,059 of SJYC01038457.1, forward strand.
AAAAAAAATACCCTCAATGTCTTCTGTTTCCTAAGAGTTTTTTCTACTGTTTCTCTAATAACGTCCATGCACTAGTTTACTGGATTATACCAGTTTACTGGGTTTCCCGGGGGGCTCAGTGGTAAAGGATCCCTTTGCCAGTGCTGGAGACACAGGATACGTGGGTTTGATCTCTGGGTCAGGAAAATCCTCTGGAGAAGGAAATGGCAACTCTCTCCAGTACTCTTTCCTGGAGAATCCCATGGACAGAGGAGCCTGGTGGGCTATAGTCCATGGGGTCGCAAAGAATTGGACACAACAGAGCACACACACACACACAGTTTACTAATTATCACCTAAAGCTGTCCCCTGCCCTCCATACTCACTACAGCTGTCTGAGTTGGGACCCTCTCTTCTCTCCCTGGACCGTGACTCTCTTCCCGACTTGGTTATGCTACCAATCTTGGTCTGATATCCATAGAGCTAGCATAATGGTTTGTTCTAGAAAATTGATTTGACTACAGATGAAATATTTTTCCAGGGGCTTCCCTGGTGGCTCAGATGATAAAGAGTCTGCCTGCAGTGCAGGAGACCCAGGTTCCATCCCCAGGTCAGGAAGATCTCCTGGAGAAGGAAACAGCAACCCGTTCCAGTATTCTTGCCCGGAAAATCCCATGGATGGAGGAGCCTTGAGGGCTACAGTCCATGGGGTCACAAAGAGTTGGACACAACTGAGCGACTTCATTTTCACTTGAAATATTTTTCCAGATAAAAAATTTTGAAAGCTCCCTTTTGCGCAAAAGGTATATTTCAAAGTTTTGTCTGCATAGCCCAACACCCCCCTGCTGACCTCTACCTACTAATCTCTGATCAGTCTAATCTCTGATGACTCCACTTACCCTACCATGGTACACTTTAGCCACAGAAAGCTACAAGTGTGGTGTTGTTACTTCCAACTGGAGTATCCCAGTCTTCCAGCCATCCACCTAACTCTTACCCATTTTTCATGATCCAGCTCAGCAGATATCTCCTCTAAAATCAGTCAATGTTTCCCCCCATAAATAATCCATTACACTCTCCTCCCTGTTGACTTCATACAACATACAGGACAAACCACTCTAAATGTTCGTTTTCTAGACTGTCCCCACTTTCTTAAAACCACTTTATTGAAGTATGGTTGACATGTAAAAATACAGAAAACTTATGTAACTCAACAGCCAAATTTTAAAATGAACAAAGGGCAAAGACATACAGTATAGCAGAGGGAACTCTATCAATATTCTGTAATAATCTATATGGGAAAGAATCTGAAAAAGAATGGTATATGTACAACGGAATCCCTTTGCTGTACACTTGAAACTAACACTACAATGTAATCAACCATAACTCAATATAAATAAAATTAAATTAAAAAATAAATTAAATGGGCAAAGGACCTGAAAAGACATTTCTCCACAGCTGACATAAACTTGGCCAAAGGTACATAAAAAGGGACTCATCAGGCAAATGGAAACAAAAACTCCCATGAAATATCACTTCATTCCTGTTAGGATGGATATTTCTTAAAAAGAGGTAACAAATGTTAGCAAGGATTTAGGAAAAAGGGGACCCTGGTATCCTGTTGGTGGGAATGTAAAGTGGTACTGCCATTATGGAAAACAGCATGGAATTTTCTTCCCTCCTTTACTGGAAACTCTTCGAGGTCAGGAATTATGTTGTATCAGTCTTAGTATTTTCCTCAGTACCAACCCCATAAAAGGGTATGAGCTATAATAAATACTGGACAAATGAAGGAATAAGGGAGGAGGGAGGAGAGCGTTATTCTTTACACAGAGCTATAATAGTACTATCCTGGGCCTCCCTGGTGGTTCAGGGGTAAAGAATCTGCCTGCCAATGCAGAAGACACAGGTACGATCCCTAAGCCGGGAAGACCCCCTGGAGAAAGAAATGGCAACCCACCTCAGTATTCTTGCCTTGGAAATCTCATAGACAGAGAAGCCTGGTGGGTTACAAGTTCACAGGGTCACAAAAGAGCTGGACACAACTGAGCAACTAAAACAACAAATAGTAGTACTATAACCCTATCGATAGACTTTATCTTTGGATACATTCCCCAACATTGGAATGTGCTATAAAGGTTTATCTTTGTATGCTCATCCTTGTTACTATGGAACTAACGATTCCATTATGGCTGAGTGAGAGGTTTCAGCAGTCTTTGACTAGGGACAAAACCAACTGGCTCCACTCTGGAAGGAAATTCTATTCTTGGCCCCCTCATCAGCATCACTCACTCCCAGCTGAGCCCAGAGCCCTGAAGGAGGTCAGCTTGCAGCCCAGCCCGGCAGTGGGACTGAGAAATGGAAGAACAAGTCTTCTCCATCCCACCATGAAACTGAAAAAGCACATGTGCTGCATGCATGTGGATGGAAATCTTCCTTCCTGCATCCTTCCCTTCCCTTCTTCTTTCCTTCCTCCCTGCTCCCAGCACATTTGCAAATGAGGTGCTAGTGTAAACTTGAACCTGTCAATGTTGGTCGTTGATTCCCCTGCTGCGAAGTCGCTTCAGTCGTGTCCGACTCTGTGTGACCCCATAGACAGCAGCCCACCAGGCTCCCCCGTCCCAGGGATTCTCCAGGCAAGAACACTGGAGTGGGTTGCCGTTTCCTTCTCCAGTGCATGAAAGTGAAAAGTGAAAGTGAAGTCGCTGAGTCATGTCCAACTCTTAGCAACCCCATGGACTGCAGCCTACCAGGCTCCTCCATCCATGGATTTTTCCAGGTGAGAGTACTGGAGTGGGGTGCCATTGCCTTCTCCGGATTCCCCTGCTAATTAACCACAAAAGCCTTCAAGACGCACACCAACCTCAGAGAGGTTGCATCACTTAATTACTATAAAACAACCCCACAGGTTAATACATGCTTGATCTCAAAGGAGTGGCAGTGATCATTGTGTTATTTATATCAACTGCACAGTATGAAACAAGAACAGAGAATTCCGGCCTAGAAATATGACACAGATCTGAGTTAAGGGAATGTCCACAGCCTTGGCTCCTACTGCTGCTGCTGCTAAGTCGCTTCAGTCGTGTCCGACTCTGTGTGACCCCGTAGACGGCAGCCCACCAGGCTCCCCAGTCCCTGCGATTCTCCAGGCAAGAACACTGGAGTGGGTCACCATTGCCTTCTCCAACTACCACTCCCCAAAACTTGGGCTACCATGTTGCTATAGACTGAAATTTTAGACCAAAAATAAATTATTTTGTGTTTTTTCTATTAAAATGCAAGTACCATGTATGGTAGATCACATATCAAATCATGATCAATCATTCATGCCTCAGATATATCTAGATAAATATAGACATTTTTCTGTGGCACAGGTGTTCCAGTGCCTCAAAGAATTGAAAGAGAGTAGCTGGAGCTGAAGAGTTGGGGCAGGTTACCATCAAGGGTGGAAAACAAGTCAAAAGAGGAATGTTGTTACTGCAGTTGTTTAGTTACTAAGTCGTGTCTGACTCCTTGCAACCCGAGGGACTAGAGCCTGCCAGACTCCTCTGTCCATCGGATTCTCCAGGCAAGAATACTGGAGTGGGTTGCCATTTCCTTCTCCAGAGCAATCTTCCCGACCTGTGTCTCCTGCATTGGCAGGCAGATTCTTTACCACTGAGCCACCAGGGAGGCCCAAAAGAGGAATGAGGGACTAAGAAAGCAAGCCTCACCTATTTCATATTTGTACCTCCTGCCTGGCATTGAGAGAATTGTGGACAATCGTGTGGAAACAAGAGGTTGAGGAGTCTGACTGTAGCTGGCATTCTATTCTGCAAGATTGATTTAATGAAATTTTCTGCCTCTGATTTTTGCATCACTAGCATCCCAAGAATGAAGCAGCATGATTTCCTCCGACCTGTGTCTCCTACATTGGCAGGCAGATTCTTTACCACTGAGCCACCAGGGAGGCCCAAAAGAGGAATGAGGGACTAAGAAAGCAAGCCTCACCTATTTCATATTTGTACCTCCTGCCTGGCATTGAGAGAATTGTGGACAATCGTGTGGAAACAAGAGGTTGAGGAGTCTGACTGTAGCTGGCATTCTATTCTGCAAGATTGATTTAATGAAATTTTCTGCCTCTGATTTTTGCATCACTAGCATCCCAAGAATGAAGCAGCATGATTTCCAACTCGGGGTTTCACTTTATACAGTATATCTGCTTCTGACAAGCTCTGGGTAAATAATTTTTCATAAGTCAAATCGTAACGCAGGTATTCCAGGAGAGAATTAGAGAGGAGATCACCCGGAACAGTGAGAATGTCTTGACTGTTCTGTACAAATGCTTGCTTTTCTACATCAGGCTTGCTTGCGAAGTACACTTACTGTGTGTTCACCTGTCTCTCTGGAAGGCAGACTACTTAGAACTCTGTGATGATAACTGATTTAATTTACAAAATGCCTGTTCAGACGGGTAAGGATCTGCAGGAGCTTCCTGATGATCTCATCACGATTTTAGGGGATGCATAAAGTAAAGAGGCCCACCCCCAGACTGCTAAAAGAGCTGTGCTTCTGTCTGCTAAGTTAGTCAAGAAATGAGCAGTCAGTCTCTTCTCCTGCGAAACAGAGAGAATGCCAAGTACTAGATAAGAGACTTCTTTTAGCCACAGGCTCTTGTAGTGAGAACAACTGATAAAAAGTGTGTATATTTGAACAAAAGGCTCATTTCATGGAAAAGGTTATTAGAAACTCAAGAAGAATGATGTGTCTCATTGTGGTAAATGAGGTCAGACACTCAACCTGCTGCCGACGTGGGTCAATAATCTTAAGCCTGTTGTGAATGGAAAAGCACACTCTATCTCATCAGCTTACCTGGGTTTGTACAAGACGATCCTTTCATTCAGTAAGGAATATAAGAGGCTTTTTAGGCAGCACCTTGGGGACAAAGTGAAGCATGCCCCCAGAGAACTTGGGAACAAGGGTGCCCACCAAAAGGCAAGCCAAACAAGTCAACACTGAGCGGGACAAAGCAGAAAGTCTACCGAGTTCTTTCTGAAGCATAATCGATGATACTGGCACCCTGAGACCTTACCTTGACCCAGAAGTATCCTCAAAGCTATCTGCATCCTTTTGCTTTAAATCTTTGGTCAACAGTCTGCTGATTGATAACGCAGCCCAATGCCTGGTAAAGGGGCCCTCCAGGCACCAGCAGGAGTTCTCTCTTGTTGTAAATAATCACATTGGCATTCTAGTTTATCCATCCATCTCATGTGAACTTAGTGAGTAGGCATCACTTTAAATCTGGTCAATTCTAAGTATACCGATAAAGCCCAGTTTCTGTAGCCCCATAGACATTACATTTACAAAGCTGCTGCTATACAATACCAAGAAGATTTTCTAAGGCTTTATCCTTTTGTTTGCCATTAATCTTTTTCCATTCTTTTACCACTGCTTAAAAGATAAATTTCCCTTAATGGTTTGACTCATAAGCAGTGTCTATACAATACCCAAAATGCTAGTTGATCATAGACTTAGAGAATGAACTCATGGCTACCAGTGGGGAAGGTTGGGGGAAAGGGATAGTTTGGGAGTTTAGGATGGACATGGACACATTGCTATGTTTAAAACGGATAACCAACAAGGACCTACTGTAGAGGACAGGAAATTCAGCTCACTGTGAAGCCGGAATGGGAGGGGATTTGGAGGGAGAATGGATACCTGCATAAGTATGGTTGAGTCTCTTTGCGCTCCACCTGAAACTATCACAACACTGTTAATTGGCTATATACCAACATAAAATGTTTTTTTTTTAAGAACTATTTTATCTCTTTGAATTGTGGAATGAAAAATCCAGTAGAAATGGTTATTTAGCAGCAGAGACAGAGGTGCAAGGCTAGACTTGAGGTCAACAGTAACACCTGAGGATAAACTTTTTAGTGCCACAGACCCTTTTAAAGGAACCTGAGAAAAGCCTGAGTCCCCTCTCCATTAAAATGCACAATCACAAGATTTGGAGTTTGGGGTCCATGAATCCTAGATACAGACTGCTACTTAAGAAGCGTGATCTCATGCAAATCTGTCATTTTATAGATGGGGAAACTGAGGCTTTGTGAAAGGAAATGACTAACCTGAGTTGACACAGCTAGTTACAGGAAGAAACAGAATTAGGTCTTTAACATCTTCAAACCAACACTCATCGAACCAACTTTTTCCCACCGTGTAACAAGTCACATTGACATCAAGCAGATGCAGCAATAATGTGGAACCAGCCAGTTCATGCTGCTTGGATACCATCCTCTCTTTGGACACGAGAAGACTCCAACCAACTCCTCACCCACCGACCCCCGTTCTCTAAGCCAAGCTGCACTAAGTCATCCAGCTCTTGAGTCTTTATCTCTCTTTTAAAATGGGAACTGAGGGACTTCACTAGTAGTCCAGTGGTTAAGAATCCTCCTTGCAATGCAGGGAACAAGGGTTCCCCTGGTTGGTAAACTAAGATCCCACATGCCATGGGGCAACCAAGTGACAACTACTGAGCCCACGCACCACAAGATGCAACTAAGACCCCACACAGCCAAATAAATATGTTTTTTAAAAAATGGGACCTGAAAGAGGGGAGCAGAACTGACCAACCCATTCTGGAGAAGAATCCAGAAGTTATCAGTGTTTCTTCCTGCAACATGCAAACTCTGGGTTTGCCCAGTGATTTCAATCAAACAAATGTGAAATCATGGAAAGAAAATAGCCAGTTTATCTGAATTAACTAGTCTGGTCAATGAAAACACTCCATCTGAGGGGCCCAGGAAGGTTTCTCCTAAAGCAATCTCTCTGCAAACTATTAACTAAAGATTCTATGATGTTTTATATTTCATAAAGTACTTTCAGGCCTCCCTCGTAGCTCAGTTGGTAAAGAACCTGCCTCAATACAGGAGACTCAGGTTCGATTCCTGGGTTGGAAAGATCCCCTGGAGAAGGAAATGGCAACCCACTCCAGTATTTCCGCTTGGAGAATCCCATGGACAGAGGAGCCTGGCAGGCTACTGTCCATGGGGTCATGAGAGTCGGACACGACTTAGCGACTAAACCACCATTGCCAGCAAAGTGCTTTCAGGTAATACGCCACCTGAGGGAAGAAAAATTAAAGGGAGAGAAGGATGAGCAAATCCTTCACGTTAAATGGTTAATTTCCAAAACAGCTCTGAAATAAAGACCTTTCTAACTCGTAAGGAATCAGAGAATGGCTAAGTATTTTGCACAAAGTCACACAGTAACTAGCAGAGCCAGGACTCAGATTCTGATGTCTGATACAATCTTATTTTCAGGATGACAAGTTGAGGTTCTAAGAGGCTATGTCATTCCTTCTGTTCATTCCTAAGTTATGGTTCTTGTATTTGAACTCACAACTTTAGATCCTAAAGCAAGCCTTTCATCCCATTGAGTCAATGTTTCTCAACATTCTCTGCAAAGCACCCAAATGGGAATCACCAGGTTGCTCCATTTTTGAAAAATATAGGTCTTGAGTGAGAATTCTTAAAGTGTGGCGCTTGGACCAACAGCTGAGAACACGTGTATGAAATGCAAGATTTCAGACACCACCCAGGACCTACTAAATCAGAAACTCTGGGTGTGGGGGTCAGGAATCTGTGTTTTAAGTCCCCCGGGGTAACTCTGATGCCTTTTTGAGACCTATTCACTAATGACATGCTTTCCTTTAACCCCTCCCCAAGGCAACTCATTTACACCTGAATTTTCTCTAGACAGAATGATCCTAAAACATGTAACCTCACCTCAAAAAGCACTAACAGGTATTCAGCATTTGATCTAAGTCCATCATACTTTACAAGGCTCCAAACCTTGTGGCATTTGATTCTGCTGCCTAATTTCATTGTAGTCATTTTTCCCCAAACACGACCAGAAATCAGAGGACTCGAAAATCTGCTGAGAATCACGGCCATAGAGAATAGACTGGTGGTGTCAGTGGGAGGGTTTGGGGGAGGGATGGAGTGGCAGGTTGGAATTAGCAGATGTAAGGTTTTATATACAGAACGTAGAAACAACAGGATCCTACCGTATAGCACAGGAACTATATTCAACATCCTTTGATAAACCATAATGGAAAAGAATATCTTAAAAAAGAGTATATATATATATATATATATGTATGTATGTATATGTATAACAGAACCACTTTGCTGTACAGCAGAAATTAACACACTGTAAATCAACTATAATAATTTAAAAAATCTATCTGCTGAATGAACTCCACCCTGAATGTGTTCTCAGAGATTGTTCCTAATGAAGAGGAAAAAGATGCCCAATACTATCGTTTGCTTAGGAAACTTCACTACTCTGAACAGAATTTTTAATGGTGATGTTTACATGACTTTGAGCAAACTCCAGAAGATAGTGAAGGAGAGGGAAGCCTAGCATGCTACACACAGTCCATGGGGAACATAGTAGGACACGACTTAGTGACTGAACAACAAAAAGATTAGAAAATAGAGTTTCCTCCAAGAGAACCCACCAGTGTA